>JAOBRD020439976.1:0-18455 GCA_027575215.2 Hydrozoanthus sils | reverse complement strand
TTCAACAACGTTTTTTTTTTTTAGTATTTTGAATTTCACCAACCGTTCCAATTATGTGGTTAGACTTTTAAAACTTACGAGTAAACAATATTAATTAAACGTTTTACAAATAAATTATTGATCATAATATTCATTTTTTAAAAAAATCTTTTGGTGTAAGAGATATACTCTCCCCAGACTCCCGTCACAAACTGTCCTTCGAGCTTCTAACGGAACACGTGACATCCAAAATGGTGACGTACACGTCGGCAAATCCACAATAAAATCAAAATGGCCGAACAGATACCAAGTGCAAAAGACATTCAGACAATTTTTAAGAGACTAAAACAACACAGGGACAATAAAGTAAGTATATAAAGTTAAGTGATAAATATAAATCGTATCGCAAGAGTTATTTTGACACTGCGGCTGTTTTTTCTTTGTAGACGTGCTTTGACTGTGGCCACCAGAATCCCACTTGGGCTTCAATAACGTATGGGGTCTTTCTGTGTATCGATTGCTCGGCCGTTCACAGATCTCTTGGAGTACACTTAAGCTTTATCAGGTAAAAACTGGACTTTTTCTTTGGTTGCTAAGGATGTTTGGTTATTGTTCTAGCTTATTAACTGATCGTTTGTGGATCAAAAATAAAAAACGAATCGTCGAACGAATGACTCACTAAAACACTCAGTGACTCATGATCATTGAATCTGCTGCTGTAGATAGTTTCCCATTAGTGATAAAATGTTGTATTTCTCATTACGAAGATCAACCCAGCTAGATACAAACTGGACATGGCTACAGCTGAGAGCAATGCAAACTGGAGGGAATGCCAAAGCGGTTAGTAAAATTTTCTTTAGGATTTTATTGGACGCTTCAGAAAAAAATGTTCCATTTACTACTTCCCGTTAGTGTATACAATTTTCTTAGATTAACAGTGTATCAGCTTTTAAGGCTGAGAGCGTCTGAATAAACGTCAAGTCACTGCTTGATGAGTTCTTTTCAACCACACTTTCAAAGAAATCTCCACATTTCAGTATGTCCATTGATGGTCCTTGTCGATGTTAGACGTCAGAACAATGATATCATTACATGTTACTGTTTGTTGTCGATTTCCTTTCACGCCAGTTTTAACTAGGATCAGGTCTTCCTGTTTTAAAAAATATATGGGACAAACACTAAAATGTTTCCGTTTGCCATGGTCAAGTGTATTTTTCTCCCTACCTTTGTAGTTGCTTTGGAATGTAAACATGTTTGTATTTAAATAATTTGAATTTAACTGAACACTTTGACTTTAATTACAGATTAACAATAATGTGATTTGAGAAGGTTTTTGGTTTTTTGAATGTTATACGAGGCCATCTCCATATACTTTGTTGTACAAAGCCATCCCAGCTATGTGAACTTTTGTTGTATAAGGTCATCCCCACATACTATTTTGTTACAGTTCTAAGGCAATCCCGAGCTACATATTTTGTTACAGAAGACCATCCCAGGCTACATTATTTGTTTTAAAAGGTCATCCCCACATATTTTGTTTTACAATGCCTTTCTGGGCTACATGTTTTGTTATACAAGGCCATCCCTACATATTTGTTTACAAGGCCATCCCAAGCTACATATTTTGTTATACAATGCTATCCCCCAATATTTTGTTATTCATTGCCATTCTGGGCTACATGTTTTGCTATACAAGGCCATCCCTACGCATTTTGTTAAACAATGCCATTCTGGGCTACTTGTTTTGTTTTGTTATACAAGGCAATCCCTACAAAATTTTTTAACAAGGCCCTCCCAAGCTACATATTTTGTTATACAACGCTATCCCCCAATATTTTGTTATACCAGGCCATTCTGAGCTACATGTTTTGTTATACAAGGCCATCCCTACATATTTGTTTACAAGGTCATCCCGAGCTACATATTTTGTTATACAAAGCTATCCCCCCACATTTTTTTATACCAGTCCATCCTGGGCTACAGTATGTTTATTGCTATACAAGGCTTTCCCCACATGATAATTATTTTGTTATAAAGCCATCCCAACATGTTTTGTTATACGAGGCCATCCCTACATATTTTCTTACAAGGTCATCCCAAACTACATATTATTTTGTTATACAAAGCTATCCCCCAATATCGTATTTTTGTTATACCAGGCCATCTGGGGCTACATGTATATTGCTATACAAGGCCATCCCTGCATGTGTCAGGCTAGTGTTCAAAATTGTTAAGTATCAACTATAATTTACACCATTGATTCTTTCAAAAATAGTATGGATAATAAATTATAGTTTTCACTTGCAGAGAATCATCTGATATTTACAATCTCCAACCATTGTTCATTTATTTCAGATGGCCTTCTTTAGACAGCACAGTTTAGATACCGAAGATAGTCAACGGAAATACAAGAGGTAAAAACTGCTCTCACAAGTCTAGTAGCTTGGGAACTTCAAGTGGGTTATATTACAAAAAACTGTACACCACCAATTTAAGATTTGTTACATTACTATTTTGTTTCTTTTTCTGTCTTTCTTTTTCTAGTCGTGTGGCCCAGCTATACCGGGAGAAGCTAACTACACTAGCAGTTAAGGCTCAAAATCAATTTGGAACACAGGTGAAAAGATTGTTTGACATGTATAATGCTTTATGTAGCATTTACTGTAGTTTGGGTTGACTTGGCTGGACACTAGCTCATAATTTCATCTGATCCATTCTCTTGCTTTTGAAACAGAGTGTGTTCAAACTTATGATAGCAGACTGTTTGGTTTGATACATAAATGATGTATTGATAACTTATTCACTATTTAAGATAATTACTAATTCACAAGAGAAAAATTAATATTGACACTTGAAATACCAACACCTTTAATACTTCACTCAATAAAGATTAAATTCTAATACTATAACTTTTATGAAGTTGATCAAAATTTGGCTATAATTTAGCATTATGTCAGGATCTTTTTGGTAACCTTGGCAGTCTTCATTTCAAAACATGTAAATATACAATAAAGTCACGTATGTAGTATATAAAATACAATCCATATATACATTTTTGTTGTCACCATTAATTCAGTTTACATTTGTTAATTGTTTAACAATGCAAGAGATGGTTACATGTTGAAGAACATAATTATTACAATCAATGAGTTTGCAATTTCTACAAGTAATCTAATGGCAAGACATGTCAGGATGGCCGAGGGGTTAGTGCTCATGCCTCCCACCTCTGTGGACCCGAGATCAAATCCTCGGTGTGCATGTGGGCTAAGATTTGTCGATCTTCTTCTGACTCTGAGGGTTTTTCTCTGGGTTCTCCGGTTTTCCTCCCTCCACAAAATCAACTTTCACACTGAGATCTATGCCGTCGAGCGATTAAAAAAGCCACTGGCTTGGGAGAATGGGCAACCACTCCCAGCGTAACAACGATTAATAAAGTTAATTTAGTTTAGACAGTTTAAAAAGAAACCATGAGGCTTACTTTTTTTTTAACTGTCTTTGTTATTATGTGTGTATTAAAAGATAATTTACAGTTTGAGCAGTCCCAAGGTAATAGAGATTTACTGTAACATTTCATCTTTGACAATAGTTTTCAATTAGAATTTTTTGTTTAAATATATTGAGTTCCTGTAAGCAAAACCTATCCCCTTAGACAAACATGTGGGGTCTTGTAACTGTTCTTTTTTATAATATGGCTAGACGGAATCCTGCAATCTGATTGATGATTGAGAGGGCAGGTTATCTTATAACAACCTGCAGGCATTAGAAACTTTTTTCATTTTTACTGCTCTATTCACATAATTTTTTTAAAGTTCCAACTGAATTTTAAGAAAATCGCATGTGATATTATAATAGATAACCTAAAATACATATCTAGCTCAGCTTTCTGGCACCAAGCACTGTTTTTGTCTGCCATGACTTCAAACTCTGTCTTTCATTTATATTATTGATAGTTTATTAACTTTGTTTGCACAGTCTTTGCTGGAAGATCTCTTATGTACCTCAGTCTTGTTGTACAAACCTTGCTGTGCTCATAAATGTAAAGCCCACAATCTGATATTTCTCAGTAAGACCTCACTAATGGTTAATAGATGGAATACTCTTGTAATGAACAATGAATGACAGTGAATTGGAATGGAAAGAGAAATACTTTCCTTATATGGACTAGAGCTATTTATTCTATTGATTTGTAGAGCTCTTTGTGATTATGGTCTGTAATTACGAGTGTATTTAATGGTTCAAGTGTCAAGGATTTTCATTGTAGTTCTGGATTCACAGTCAGTTTAACTTAAATTAATATGTACCATGTATTTGATAGCCAGTGGAAATATATATACAGTATTGGACAGCTGGAGCAGAACCTCCACTGCAAATATGCTTTATTGTATGTGCTTGAGGGAATATTAGGAAGTGTTATTTAAAGTGTGTGAAAATGCTGGGTGAATTTGTAAGAAAACTCGTAGTGCTCACTGATTCTGTTACATGATTAAGCTTATTGATCAAGAGTTTCCCATTTATTTAAAGGTTTTAATTGACATCCACCAAACTCCACACACTCCCAGCTCACCTGATGAAAAGGAGAAGGATTTTTTCAATGCAATTGCTGAAAGTCCAGAACAACCATCTCAAGGGATTGTGATACCTTCCAATGGCAGGAATGGTTCAGGTTTGTTGCAAATTATAAATGAAGTTCCCTAGATCATTGAAATTATTCCTTTTCTTATGAAGAAAAAGTGGTAAATAGAAAGGATAATTTTTTTAATCAAGCAGCAAAGAGTAACAGCTGTTTTGTTGCACTAGAACTAACATTATTATATGATAACTTTCTGAAGTTTCAATCTTTGGTTCAAAAATAGGTCTTAAATTTCATGATCTACTTTTCATGGCAAAAAGAATATAGCTTGGTTATATAATTACATTGGTTACGTACTTAGACAAGCTTTTCATGACACAAAGAATGGTTTAATGTAAATTGTTTATCAATGATTTACTGTACTTACTCTACTGGACTTTCAAAAAAATAGATTATGATAATATAATTATTATTTTTTATATCTTCAACAACAATTAATTAACAAGTCTTGAATCATGCTTTTCACATTTTTATGCAAGCTAACACTAAGTATTAAAGGAGCAATGTCCTGACTCAGGAGACTTAGTTCTAGTGAGAGATAACTTGATTTCGGGTTGGCCTAACCCGAAACCAAGTTGATGTCGTAGAGTGGTAAATCGGACTATATCTTATCCATCCTGAAGTTATGTTTGTTGTTATTGATCTGAACAACAACATTTTATCTCTTCGCTATAACTTTTGTCAATTTTCTTTTATTTTTTTTTCTAAAAGTTTAACATGACTTTGAGATCTCCCTTGCTTCTATTTTGCCACGATGGAATTTGTAGTGGAAGCTGTCTACCTCTAGAGTCAACTACAGAAGAAAACAAAAAACATAAGTGTCACTTCCTGAATTATGATAATAGTATTGAAATATCATGATCATTGAATGCATGGTCTGAACGAATGAATTATGAACAAATAAAGTTCACACGCCATAACTACAAAAGCAAATTCAGTCGATACATGCATAAAACTTACCTCTTCAAATAAAAACCTCTTTCTATTCCATCTAAGTGCTGTAGAAAATTGTTGAAAATCTAAGAAGTGTATTGGCATTATAAACGAACTCCAAATTTTTTTGCTGATGTGATTCCACATGAACTGATTGTAGCCCTGATTTGTGTCTGTTTCAGTTAATATCGAATACATTTGAAGTAGACTAGAACTTCATCTCCCATAGCAGGAAATTGCCCCTTTAAACACTTTTCACACTCAAATACAAGCTACCATTCTATCTAACCATATTCATGCAGAGCAAGTTTGACTCAGCAATTGAGTAATTATGTAACTTAAGTGTATACTTTTCTGACTTAGATTATAATCAACTAGTATAAATATATCCTTTTGCATCTTTAGCCCAAATAATTTATGGTTTATTATTCTTTATTTCTATGTTTACAAGTTTATTTAAGTTCATAATGTATGTTATTATCTAGATGCTACAAATGCTCTGAATAAGAACATGGGTGATTTGAGTGTGTCACCACCAAAGAAGCAAGGCAAGTACTCCTTTGAGTTGACTCTGACTCTAAATGTGAATTTGGATAAAATTAATGTGTCGCAGAAAATAAATAGCCTCAAATTACTCTACCCTACCAGAGGCCATAACTTGGCCCTCCCCCATTTACCCCCCTTCCCCTTTCTTGCAATTACAAATTAAAGTGATAGCATTGACCTGAAAAGAAGCCTTTTGATCTGACAGTTTTTGTTTACTGTACCCCTTCAGTTATTAATTTTTATCTGGCCATGGTATTTACTGTGATTATAATGTAAGATCACTAAGGGTAGAAACACAGTTGGTCAGTTTGTGACAATCTTGTTGTGATTTTTTTCTGTAAACTTTTCTATTAATTTAGCAAAATACTATGTACAACATCCAGTTAATTGTTTGGGCTCTAGTGTTTGAGCTGGCTAGAAAAAAAATCATTGTTTATTATTTTTGTAGACATCTTTAATTGAGTTGATCCTTTATCTGTGATAGAACCACGAGTGCCAACTATAGGAGGCAGGAAGCCGGCCGGAGCAAAGAAAAAAGGAGTGGGTTGATTACTAAGCTACAATCTAAATATAATATTACTTATAAAAGCATTTCTACACTTGTTTGTTTTGTCGCATTCTCCACAATTCCTCTAATATGTTTATTTGTGGTAAACAAGTCATTTCAAAGATGTTCTCTTCAACTGACATCTAGGAACAAGAGGCTTGTATTTTTAAGCTGGCAGTCTAGGTAGAAGGTCAAAAGCCTGATGAAGTGTTGTTTTGAGTTGAAACGTTGTAGCTTTTGAGTTCAGCTTTGTTTTTTTGTATCTTCATGTAGTGGTTCTCCAAAAATGTATTTTTGTGACAGACAACAACCTTTTTTAAGAGTATACATGACAGGTGATTGAATTTTAAGATAAGAATTGATCAGAAGATTTTGTTTGTGCTAATCCTTATTAAGGATTGACTCAAGATAAGAACAAATGACATGATTTTATAATATTGAAGTATATTATAACAACTAACTTGTATACATTTTGATACATGACAAGACTTAGCACTGCCTATTCTCATCTCTGTTAGCATAAAATAATTATATTCTTAAGATGTGTACCATCAAAAGGATGGGTTTTACATTAGAGGATGATCATTGGGGGTGATTGTGAAGATCGTGGTTAGTAATCGTGTTGATGGAGGGTATTTATCATGAAGATGGTATGTATCCATAATGATGACAATAGTAATCATGATGGCTTATTAAGAGTATTAATAACTTCGTTGTGATGTTTGACAGCTTGGTGCCAAGAAGGGAGGACTGGGTGCAAGAAAGGTAAGACATTTTAAATTATTATGTAGTTGTTTTTATCAAGATAACAATACACACCAGTGCATCACCTTAAGACTAAAGAAAAATAACATAAGGATCTTTGGTATGCAAATTTAATACTACCCTCTCAGGGGGGAGCTTGGGGAGGCTGATACAGTACTACAGTAGTTGCTCCAAATAATTATAAAGTACGCATAAAAATTGTATCTACTGCTCCAAGGTGATTTAAAAACCAGAGGTTAAATGTAAATCACCATGGAGCAGTAGCAGTAGATATAGCTTTTGAGGTGAGACACTTAAGGTTTGGCCAAAACATGTCTGCACTACTTCTGGCACGATACTGTTGCATAACAGGTTTGTATTACCTGATAGACAGCAAATAGGGAGCCAATTGCAATCAGAATACAGCTTTTGTGATAGACAGTGACTGGATTTCTACTTACTAACAATAAAATTATTTTATGTAAATTTAAACTTGAAATAAAAAAGAACTATGCATGCTGCATAACATGAATGAATCCTGCATAGGTGCTGAACATCCTTGTTGTTTCATTTACTTTACTCAAGGTGAACACAGACTTCAGTGAACTGGAGAACAAGGCTGTTCAGGCTGATAAGGACAAAGAAAAGTTTGCTTCTGAGAGGTCAGCAGAGGCTGAAGAGGAGCTGATGTCCTCCAAGTTAGCTTACAATCCTACTTCATATGAAAAGGAAGAAGAGAGACTAAAGCATGTTGACCCAAACAAGGCAGCCCAGCTTGAGAGGCTGGGAATGGGTTTTGGAGGTTCAGCAAAGGGCAGACAGCCGAACAAGGCTGCTGGGAAGAGCCACTCTGCCTTTGCTGCCATGGAAACCATTGAGCAGGTTGATCCTGTTGGAAATAGGAAGCCCTCCTTCCGCGACAAATACAGTTCTTCATCATCAACTGGATTTTTTGATAGGTCAGTCTTGTCCAGTTTGTATTCCTACAGTCATTCTAGATTGGTTACATGTAGCCTGTCGTTTAATTAATACCATATTGGCAAGTAAATTTGTATTAAATGACAAGTGTTAGTTTGTTTATGTAGATGGTGAATAACTCTGATAATAACAATTGAAATAATTTGATATTAAATTTTGCTTAATTATAGTTTTATAGCTCAGAGCTCACAATCTTGTAAATTTATATTAGAATTTATTCCTTTTCTCTTTTGAATGTTCATTTCAAGTGCTGATTATTTTTTTGTATGTAGCTATGGATTTGATGGACCAAGTTTTACTGAACCCCCACCGTCGTAAGTATTGAGACTGAATATTATAATAATGTACAACTTCTGATTCCTCTTGAGTGTAGTTGGCATCTTATATATCTGTATGCCGGACAGGATCAGTGAAAATATTGTTGTGTAAGAGGATTTCTTCTTGCAACTTTTTTATGATGTTCAAGAAATATTATTTCTTGTAAAAGTTCTGATCAGTGCAAAAAGTTAAAGAAAAATGAGTGAGTTTTCTTCACTTAGCTAATTATTTTTCATTGCATAAGCCAACCCCCTTTGTCAACCCAAAGGCACATAAATTAATATTTAAATGTTGTCCTTGTACAAGTGAATTACCTTTTTGTGAAGTGCTCACTCTCATTGAAGGCAACCTTGGTTTAGACTACTGTGAAAGTTGCAAGTTGAAATGATTTAAGAAAATTTTAAATGATTTGTATCTTATGTTATAAAATTATTTTTTGGTCTACTCAACTGGCTTCAGTTGACACAAACTGGAGTCAAGTCCAAACCCCTACTCTGCCCCCCCCCTTTCCTTTCTTAAACCCAGTTCTTAATACCCACTTAGATAAACATACAGTAAGCTAAATACAGAATGAAGGAAACCGCTTCTGAAGGTCGAGTGATCAGAAAAAATTCTGAGTCACTGACGGGAATCGAGCATACAACCCTTTGATTACTGGTCAGATGCTCTCAGAAGCGATTCCCTTCATTCCATATATACAACACCAAGTTGCAAAAGTACTACAGTAAGCTAAGTTGTACCAAATGTTAAGGTGATAACCTCTTTACTTATAATTATTTAAAAGTCTATAGACCTTTTTTGCAGTAGCATCACCAGAGTGTTGACTGTGTGTTCAGGTGATACATGTTCTTTGGCTAGTGTTGTGCAAGCAAGCTTTGACTACTCTTTCTTTTTGTAACTATCAATTCTGTTATGTTCTTAAGGTATGACAGCCCCTTTGGCAGTGGCTGGGATAGGACAGAAAGGTACAGGGTCCAACTTGTACTGTTTATATTAAAAGAGCAGATATGATACACTTTCAATACGAGCTTTATTCATATGATAAAATCCTAGTTCTCCCAACTGGTGCATATAATTATTTTTCATTGAACAAGTTTGGGATTTTTTTACTTGTCAGTAGTTCACTTTGTTTTACCAGTTCTCATTTTCTACCCTTTGAAATTCCCAATTTTTACAGGAAGCTTTTGAAATGTCTTTGAAAACTCTTTTAGCTTAATTGGTTTGCCCAGAAACGATACTGTATCGCTTTAATAACAAATAGTAAGAGTTTAATACTTTCTCATAATTTTATGTCGTTGAAATAATTTGTAGACTTTTTTATTTGGTTTGTATTTCTTTAATCAAATATCTCTTGTCTGATTTTATTAGAAATGAGACAGCTTCATATTCATCTGTGAGGAAGAGTAGCAGAGATGAAAGGTAGTCATTGATTTATGTTATCAACACTTTATAATTATTGTATTATAATTATATAATTACGTATTATTATCAACACATGCTAGGAATGCAGCTGCATGTTTAAACAATGTCATAGCACTCACTAATAAGCCAGTTCAACATCTCAGAAACAGTGAACATGTGCGTGAGTCAGGATAAAATTTAAAATTCATGAAACTTAAACAAAGGAATGCTATGAAGCAGGATGGGAATTCATTATTATTCCTTCCTTAAGTTTGATGAATATTTTAATTTATCCTGACACACGCTTGTGTTTCTGAAATTCCAACCATTTTTCTTTAAGTGTTAGCTATCAATTTGACAAATAACCAATTGTTCAAAACAAAATAAGCAGTACCTACAACAAAAGATACTATAATTAGTGCAGTTTGTGTAGCGGCAGAAGCAAGCAGGGGGTGGGGTGGGGAGGTGGGGCAGTGCCGCCGTCTTTCCTTAAATTGTCCCGAAAATTGTAAAATCCTCATCAGTTTTGACTCTGGCAGCAACTACTGTACAAAGTCGACGAAGCTAACCACTACAAATTACATAACATACACTGTCAATTCTATGAACATTATTTTTTTGTGTTATTAAGTATGGAGTCATCATAAATTGATCACTTGTATCTTCAAGTAAGTTGAAATGGGATTGATCCACCTATCAGTTATTTGTGTAAACCAAACTTACAGAGTCCCAATCAACTGGGACAAGAAGCATTAAGTTTTACTCAGTTATAAAATTACAAGGGTACATACAGTAAGAGAATCTGTTTAACTGCTTTATCACCGTTGCATAAGTTTCTGGTTGAAGTTTTTCCAATATTTGAAAGATTACTAAATGTAGTTTTACTTTGAGAGTTATTGATAAGTTAAAATGCAGTATTATAATTTTCATGTGAATTCCAAGATTCTTTTGGTCAGAATTGATCTTGTGATATACCTTTTCTTGCACTTGCAGTGGAGTTGGGTGGTTTGTTTAAACTGTTCTTTGTTTTTCCCAAACTCATGAATTTGAAATGGTGATTGAAGTAATTTTAGTTGAGGCTGGTTTTATGAGCCAAGTGTATGTTTGGAATGCTGATTTTTTATTGTTTTTACACATCGTTAATGTGTGCTTGAGCTGCCATTTTGATGTTAAAGTTTTTGTATAATTAATTACTGTTATTAATATAATAATATATCCAGCTATTCAGGCCCTCGGCTGAGAATCTGTTCTCACCGTGGCTGATGGGCGACCAACTCTGTCTGGTAAAATGCATATTTTCTGCCCAATTCCTCTGCTTTGGGCCTGTTTTGTTAAACAAATCTAGTGTAAAGGAGGTTTCGATGTCAAGTGTTCTCTGATCTGAAAAACCAACTGTCATTAATTTCAGATCCAGCTGGAAAAAAGAGCCTGAGGCAACTTCATCAGGTGAGTGCACAATTGTTTGGTACATGAACAAGATTTTAGGATATTATCTGTTCCTGGTTACTAAGTAAGCAATAAGCAAGTTTATATGAGAGAAATAATGCTTGACTAACTTAAGGCACACCTTATCTAAGGCGTAAAAAGGTGCATTTATATGACTGATTCATTGCTTAGGCATGAACCGATCATACAAATGGCTCGTGCACTTACTTCATGCCCAAGTTTGTTTTGATGTCTCATTTTGAAGCTGGTTGCCATGACAATGTTTTATTGGCAAATAGAGTCTTGGTAACAATACAAAACGTATACACGTGCGCAGCTGGTGTTGGTGATTTGCATAAGGCACAAAGAACACGACAAACCATTTATGTGAGAAACTTCACCCCGAAGGTAAGATGTGCCTTAGATAAAGACAGCTTGAAACCCTAGCCTAGCATAAGGCGCGCCTTACGTTAGGCACGATTTGTAACGAGTTCTGTACTGTTTATACGAGAATTTTGCGCCTAAGATAAGGCACTTGTAGTATTATGTGATAAATGAATTATCGCCGCCGTGAGATGATGGGAAAAGCTGACGTTTCGAGCGTTAGCCCTTCGTTTGAGCATCAATGCTTTTCCCACCATCTCACGGTGACGATAATATATTTATCACATTATACTACAAGTTTATATTACTCACTGGCACATTCAAATAGTTTTTTTAAGAACTATATACCCAAAGTAAGATAAGGCACGCCTTGTGTTAGTTGCGCCTTGATTCTCTCGTATAAACAACCCTAATAGGAACGATGAACATATATTCTTGTTTACTGAGGTTTTACTAGCTAAGTACAATTTTAAGAACCGTATCGTTGAGGTACAGGCATGAAGTTTCTTGAAACTTTTAACCTAATTTATTTAAGAAAGTAAGATGATTAACATTTAAATAATGCAAAAAAACATTCGATTGGAGTCCAGTTAGTTTTTCGAGACTAACCAGCTACATTCATTTACTGATTTAGCATAGATTATACTGCTAATATTATTGTTACCTGATTTAGTTATCGTCTCTTATCTTTATAAGAAATTATTAACTTCTTGTCAATTAAGTAATTTCACTCAATTCTTTTCATATAGTTAGTTCTTAGAAATGGTTACGGATTACTTTAAATTCTGTTGCCAAATGCTCTCAACAGATGATGCAGTGAAGAAATTTGGAAAAGCAAAGTCCATTTCATCATCACAGTATTTTGGAGACAAGGATGATGTAAGATTTCAGCTTATAATTATGTCTTGCATGTGAAAGTTCAGTAAATGTATTGATTCTCCTCTGTTTGGTAATGTAGCAAGAAGGAGAGTCTCTCAAGGTAAATTGCTCAGTATGAAGATCAAAACTTTCCCAAACTTATTGTTACAGTATTAACCGTACTGTACCCGTGAGAGCCTTACCAACAGCCAGCTAAAATAAATGAGGGCGCTCTGTTACAGAACATAACAAAAGGTGTCTCTGGTATCTGTGCTCTGATTGGGGAGTTACAAACCAGTCACTATGACAACAAGCACTGAAACTGCTGACTGATTATTTTGGCTCAGACTTACGTTGTTTCAAGAAATCCTGAAGAACTCGGAAAAAATATCAAGTTGAAATACCACAGTTTTCTCCATTTTAACTCCAGTTTTCATTATGATAGTAAAACTGCCACTTTGAAAACAACAAGGGTACTAAAAGAAAACGACATGGTGCTGGATGAAAATGAAGGAGCGCCTGGAAAACGACAGGGTTCTGCGCCCTTTCATTTTGACCCAGCTAGAATACTGCTACAAAATATAACGTTCACAGTACTTCCCTTTTTGACAGTTGAAAAACAGAGTTTGTTTGACGTTTTCGCTGCTTCCCAGTTACTGACCAATTCTTCCTTTTCTTTTTGTGCTTTATTTAAGTATTGTTTGGAGAAGTTGTCAATAGGCTAGTTGAAAGAGTTAATAGTTTTGTTAATTTTGAATGGTTTGTCGTCCATTTCCCCCTCAGGAGGACTACCACGTGAAGTCGAGGCTTGAGCGCATGCACGGTTCCAGCGGTATCTCAAGTGCTGATCTCTTTGAGGATGAACAAAGGCAGAGTAGACAAGGTCAGCATCTCTTACTTCTCCTAAGGGTTTTTAGGTCTTCACAGTCTAATAAATTGCTCAACTAGCCGCTAATATATAGAAAACGTGAAACTAATGTGTGGTGTTTTTATACGCGAAATTGTTCAGTTCTAAACTGTTCAGTGCATCAACGAGGAAGAACAATAGCTATTATTTGATCAACTTAAAATGTATATGAAAGAAAATGCTTTGTTACCTCAGTGAATAGAACTTGTTAAATGAAGAATAAGCGGTGAAAAAAAATTGTAAAGATCTTTTATGGTTCTCGAGATTTTTAAAACATTTAATGTTTTACACTGATGAGGTCACAAGATTTGCTGGCAGATTTTCAATTTTTTTTAATCTTCTGCCAATCCATAACCTTTGGATGAATTTTAGCCAAACTTGGGTTGATGATGTATCTCGAGGTACTTTTCTTCAGGGTAGTTATCAATTTCTGTTTTCATTGTCGTTTTCACCGCTATTCCTCATTTAGCAAGGTCTATCTAGCTGTATTAAAAAAACGTCATATACACTTTGAAAGTTGAGGGTTTTAGTCTTCTTCGTGAAATTTTTGAAAGTGGTAAGGTTCATCGTCGGAGTAAATTTTTTATTATTACACTCCTTTTCTTCTTTCCAGGCTATTCTGGTAGCTTCTCTTCAGGTGATTTGAGTCAGTTGAAGGATGGCGTGGCGAGGGTGACAGGAAAGGTATACGAAATCCTTCTTTTAAAACCTTTTTATGATGTCCGTGTTCTGAAAATCAGCAACAACAAAGTGTTTCAAAGTTGCCAGCTGTGGGCTTTGCTGATATACAGTAGTGAAGCTTTCAAAAGTGAACGGGATGAATTATTGTCTGACACAGCTTCACCAACTAGTTCAAAAGTTAGAATAAAATTACTCCGATCATTTCTACTTTTCAAGACAAGCAAAATGAATGAACGGGTTTAAAAGCTAAGTAAATAAACAACAATTTTTTAACTCTTAAGACGAGAGTGGTGACCTAGAGTTTATAACAAAATGAAGACCTGCTCCTTTTATATGGAATCTGTGTTTGGTAGAATGCAGACTCTTTTCTTGATCTAAACCAACTTGCTTTTCAACTAGAAAAGATATCTGGAATCTTATCGAGTGAAGTGTCTCATGTTAAGATTACTTTGTAACTCTTGGTTCGAGAAATTATCTTTATTACGTTGTCATTAGGTGACTTTACTATCTCTTTGTTTTGACAGAGGCTATTATGGAAACGTTGGGGAAGGGGGGAGGTGTAGGGGTGTATTAATTGGTGCTATCATTTCCTGAGATCGTTTATCTCTCTAACATGTTGTAGTAGAAAAGCTTGCTTAAATAACTTGGACAATTTCCTTTTTCAGATTTCAAGTATGGCATCAGGAGTTATAGGAACAATCCAGGTTCGTTCTTCAGTAGTTGTGTAGTCTACTTCTCAGGGCATCGGCGAGCCTGCTTTTTTAGACGAACAACCAGAAAAACAACTCAAATTGGTCAAAAGTTAAAAGTTAAAAGTTTGCATACGAAAGCGTATGCATACAACAACCGTTTGTTAAGCAACAAAAAACAAATGATTATACAATATTGTTTCCAAACTCAAATAGGAATATCTAATCGAGGCGGGGGAGAATTTACAATATTTAACTTCAGCTAAGATAATATATAACTAAAGAAGTATTGACAGTGTTTACTGTACAATCAAGCTACAGTCACTTGAAAAAGAAACAATTTGTCATAAAGTTTGTGAAATTAGTTTGGCAATAGAGGGTGCATGGATCAAAGCCACTCGGTGACATGACAAGGCGCGAGTTGCTGACAATTCTGGGTCTGGTAAACCAAGGAGAACCTCAATTATTTTGATAATTATACTAACAGTTTTTGGCTAAAATCGGCAGTATTGATTAAGGATAATGATTTGAGCCAAACTATCAGTTATTTCTTAAGTCAAAAATAGATGGCTTTAGTTTTGGATTGGGTACAGTAGGTTCCGTTTGACGAAAGCGACCAGATCTGCGCTCTCATCACGAGAGATTCTTGGTAGAATAACCAGACATTGTTGTTTTTGATATTTGTTTACTTGTTTGTTTGTTTACCTCGTTTTTCTGAAGTTGTTTATTGTTTGTCTCTCAACAGAATCGATATAGCGGCTCAAGTTAAGAAGAACTGTCATTTATGGTGCCAAGACAATACAATTGATAAATAATCCTTGTCGAATTAATAAACGCTGCATGGCGTAAGATAGCATGTTAAATCTCGACTTGGTTCGTGAATTCATATACAAGAATTAGATACTCTAGTTTTCTTACATTCTTTTGGCCGTGTTGATTGCAATCAGTTACTGAATTTACAATTTAGTGACTAACGAAATTTTAATAACATAGTGGATATCTTTTTTTTTAGTCAAACGTATTTGAACTTTTTCACTTATTATAGTGGTGAGAAAATATTTTTCAAATCGCCGGATCGCTACGAAGTTTCATCGTTTGGATAAAAGTTCTTTCTTTACCGCTCCTACATTTTAAATACTTGTAAAAAAAGAGTCACTATGCTAGGATCGAAATGATTAAATTGATCAAGTACAAATCACAATTTAACAAAGACAAAAAAATAATTCTAATTGTTCTGAAGAGAGTCTTGTTGATGTAGTAATTGGTACAGTGTACCAACATGCTATGTGTTGTGTTTAAGGACGAATTGGATTTAACAATTATTCGCTCAGGTTAGTAATTATATCTGGTGAACAATCCCAGCCGAGATGAAGTGGAGGGGATTCAGTATTCATTACCCAAATATTCATTCAGCCTGAGGCGAATATAATTATTTTAGTAAAATTACTCACGTGATTATCAGAGAGAAAAAAGAATAGCCGTTGCCGAAGGTTTGTGCAAAAAAAATTTATTTGTTGTTGTCATTTGCTCTGTCGCTCGTATCGACAATTTTTAGTGAGATTTAGCACCGCGTATACGTGAGACGGCAAACGTCAATTTGCGTTTGCCATATATTTGTCTTGTTTTCTTGGTTTTAGCATCACGATGACGGGAGCTTCACACGAGAACACGCGAGCGACTCGAATTAGACTAGAAACTAGTGTCAAATAAATTAAAAGCAATTAAAATCTTATTCTGAAAGTACATATTAGCAAAAAAAAATGATTTCTTCGAAAATTTTTGTCCTGTTTGTATGTCATAATTAACAGTTGTTAGATTCCCGTTGATGAAAATTGCCAATTGACAGTATCTGAACAATTTCTTGTGTTGTTTCTTCAATTTAGCTAGCTAAACATTAATTTACCTTTTTTACGACTTAAAATCTATTTTTATGCTTTGAAAAAGATAAAAAAAATCTCACGTTAATTTCAAACCCTTACCTTGGCGTTCGTACGGCAAACGTTAAAAGGCAGATAAGAGAAAATCTTGTTAACGTGATCACATATTTTCACGTTCGCGTGTCGCGTATACGCGGTGCTAAGTCTCCCTAAAATTGGATCATTTTCACCGGGAGTTTTACCTTTCACTAATTAGCACAGTTGTCATAGGAATATTGCGTTACCTTTTGAAAAGTGTTGTGCAAACTTGGTGTTTTTCAGAATTGCGTTTTCCTTCAAGAAGTTCAACTCTTCCTCCTTAGACCCACAAAACGCGAAGCGACCATTTTGAAATAGCAAGCGATGGTGATATATAGCCGACATGATACGTCATCCACTAATGAGAGCTGCGGAAACTCTATAACCACCTGAGTAACTTTTACTAATGTTTGTTATAGATTATATTCAGAAAAATGGAAAATGCGTCCACACTCAATGAAAAAAAACTTACCATTTGTTGGAAAGTCGTGTTATTTGGGGGAAAATTTGTTTTGGGGGGGAAATTGAAAGATATAGATGAGGTTCTTAAATTTGTCTCGGCTTTAACATCTTTAAATTCAAGTTTTAAACTTTGAACTTCCTACAAGAACCGAGAAGAACCAAGTAGAATCAAAATTTTTAAATAAATCGTTTATTTTACCGATTTAGATAAAGCTGCATCAACGCATGTTCAGATATGTTATTTGGATAGTTAATAAATATTCTTGGACCGATATTGTGCTGAGAAACCGCGCTTGTATCTTATCTACATGGTGCTTTCAATTTTTGCTTTTACTGAGTATAAACTAGCCTGCGTGCAGACGCCAGTCTTCGCTCGGCCAATTTAACGGCTGTTACTAGCGTCTGCGAATCAGAGAACATTTTTGTGTTCTGTAATTATGCAGACTTCAGGTTAATGTATATTGTGGTAATTTGAGATACCCGATAAAAAGCTCGCTGGATTCGGTGTTTTTTTTATTTATAGAAGCCAGAAGCTTTCAGTTTTGGTGAGCAGTTCCTAGCCTTAGTTTAAACATACCAGTTGTTTGCTAGTTGCGGCGGAAGAGAAAACTATTCGCAAACGCTGACTGAGAATTTGCCGTTTCAAGTCAAACGTTCAACTTACTACAGGTGTCTAACTTGTGTAAACAAAGCCTTGAAGGTTAAAAAAGACCGACAGATCGAACAGCTGGAAGTTACACGGGGGAGAATAAACTTTTCGCAAAAGAATGCAAATAATAAATCTAAAACAACTGTTCAAAGCGTTCGCTGCTTGAACTTGATCCGAAATAACTCTCAATTTTGAAACAAAGTCTCAAAAACCGCCAATACCACAGAAATTTGATGAAAGCCGTAGTTCTATCCGTTTGTGAAATCCTATACGTTAAAGCATTTTTTACTCGGGCCGGTAGGCCACGAGGTATAAATTTGGCTGGGTTGTTCTTTTTTTTGTTGTCACATTTAATATGCACGCCGGCGT
>JAOBRD020439869.1:0-18456 GCA_027575215.2 Hydrozoanthus sils | reverse complement strand
TTTATTTGCTGCTTGATCGTACTTCCTTATTTGTATCTTTAGCTGGAATACGCTATTACAGTGTAACTTTTACAACACGGAGGATCAGGATCATAATGTAATCAAAATTTCCCAGTTGCCCTAGAGAAGCTTCTCGGCCAACTGTTCGTTTTTCAGACATCTATAGGCCCTGTTACACGAGGCAATTTTTTCAGCAACTTGCAACGCAATGCTGACTATAACGAAAAATTGTAAGTTGCTGTGAGATGTCAGACGCGGGCATTATATCCTCCGATATACCAGCCGCCGGACAGGGTTTATTTACTAAATGTTCGCACCATCGTGTAATATCCTCTATTAATGACACTAATGTGAGTAATTAGTAAGCCGTCTGAAGCAAGAGTTTCCGTTGGTTTTCGGTCGCACGAAAAGTTTGGCGAGAGCAGCCTAAAAAAGGATATCTCGCCAAAGATCAACGGAACTTGCTTCGTAGGCTAGCGCTACGTATAAACAAGTACTTGAAGAGTAGGATTTTTTTAATAAAAATTTTTGTTTTACGAGATCATGAACTACGTAGGTACCATAATTGAGGCAATTGGTTAACCAGATAAATGATTGGAATGCAGATCTGCCTTGATTAAAATAGAAAGAACCAAAAGCTCCGATCTCGATTCAGTAAGAGCAAAATTTATATTTACTATTATTTCAGTGCCAAGTCGAGATATAAACCATGCAGATAAGATCTTTTGTGTTTCTGCGAGAATTTCTTTCCGTGTACTTCAAGCAACTGTCAGCAGTATTATTGCTTGAACGTACTTTGCTTGCCTGTTTTCTCATTTCACTTTAGTTATCTAGAGGGTGACTTGAGTCTAAGAGGAGAAAGCAATCGATTCGTTTTTGTAGCTGTACGTCCAGGAGTTTACGGCATTTGATACCGGAATTAGATGTATCGCATTTTATGGCAAATGACCTCTTGATTGGTATAAGCTGAGATGTCAAGCCATGAAAGCTAAAGATTTCCAACGCCTTCAGTTTGGCGATAGTTCTCGACTGTATTGCTGTTTCCGTAGTGAACATAGATGAAACTGTTAATAGAGTGGTGAAACGAATCGATTGTAGAGCTTCTAAAAAATAGAAATAATCGATCGATGGCACAACTGGGCGGTTTGGGATCTCAACTTTATCACAGCTGAAGCTTGGATTTCTCTCATCCTACGCATAATACATAAACATAAAACAAAAAATTTGCTGAAACGCAAAAGCAAACTTAGATAAAAAAATTAAGGTTCTTATAGTTATATTTTTACTTGTATTCCACTGAAAGTGAGTAAACAGACGCCAAATGATTGGTAGAAGACTGAACTGCGTAAATCGCCGTTTGGGTAAACTCCAACGTTCATCAAACTAATTTAGACTATACTAGATAAACGCCAGAAACGACTTAATAAAGTGTAGTTTCAAAGCAATACAGCAAGTATAATTAGCTGATAATTAGCTATGTGTGAATATGGCACTTATCTTCGCATGTTGGTATAGTTTTTGAATCAAAATCAAAATATTTGAATTTATACTAACATTTTTAAATGAGGAATAAACTACAGCCCAAAGTACTGTCAAGCAACCAACGGTGTATAACGAACACATTATATATCTACTACGAACCTTGTTTTAAATTTAAATCATAACCTTATCTCGTGTCTTGGTTCTAGGCTAACAGGGCAAAACAGAAGCATACTGATGAATATTGTCCGTGTATTACTTGTTCAAAACCTCTCAGTGGATTTTTGTTTTATCAAAATACATGTACCGCAAGTTTAAGTTTTTTTAAGGTTGTTATTTTTTTGTGTTGATTAACGTGTACGAAAAATTTTCACTAAGTCTTTTTAACTCCGGAAATAAGCTTAGGTCGTGTTAGCAGTCTTGTCAAGATTTGACCTTGTGCGGAAAATCACTTCCCTTGACGACTATCAATGTTTGGCACTCGAGAGCGTGATCGAAGCAAATCTCTACAAACAAAGCCTATTGTGAAGTCATCGGGGACCACATTTTAATAATCACGTTATATTTGACACTGTTAGCTGTGAAGTGTCACCTAGCATGTGGAAGATAGAGAAGCCTGGACGCTTTCAAAAGTCATATTTTGTAAGTCCGCGATTATTGGTTTAACTTCACAAACTTTCAGTCATTACTGAGAGCTATCAGCCGCTCCTCTGACGGTATTAGTTCGTTACTGAGCGATATTGCACAAGATATGGGTCCCACTGTCATTGACTAAAGCGAAGTTGACGGAAATGTGAATGCTGTACATAGAATGATGAAGAACTCTCGTCGCCAGTTTATCTGTCTGTTTTGTATATTCTTGGGGTATTTCGCAGGTACGCAAACTTTGTTGCTCTTTATTCTAATTTCGGAATGGAACCTACATTAGTAAGATAGTAAGCCTATGAGCTCGAAGAATAACTAAAGTTTCTATCAAATTATTGCGCCACTATTGATTCTTCAGTTAGTAATAATTATGTGCAGTTCTAAAAGTGTTTATGTCTCAAACTTGGCAGTTCGATTACTGAACTAAATGGTCCCATGCTCATGTTTTGGTTTAAGAACACTGGGCCTGGTTTTGTACAGGAAGTTCAATAGCGTTCAAACATCATTCGACAAGATACGATCTTTCTTAACGATAAGTTGATCATTAACCAAAGGCTGGTCATCTGTAAAACGAAATTAATTCAATAAGTTGTTGGCTGAGCACATATTTAAATTTTAAAGTTTAAGAGTTTTTCGCCTTAATTATTCATCAAAGCATCTACTAAAGCCACTGCATATTGATATTTTAAAAAGGAAAACTTGGATAACTTCTTAGGCGAGAGAATTAACACTTACCCCCTAGTGGTGAGTTAGCATATACAGAAAGGTTTGTTGACGTAGGGGCTGGAGGTTGTGCATAAGTTTAACTCGACTTTACTTTAGTTTGTAGTCACTCGATCGACCAAAACTACACTTGTTCAAGCCAAACATTGGTTTCCAATCAGGTGTCAATACTCCAACTTTTACATATATAGCGAGCTGTGCGCGATTTTTCATTTTATAACAACACTCAGACTGAGATTGCCCGCAAGTTAAAAACAATCACCAAGTATGAAATTTTGATCAGACACTTGATATATACATGTAAGTTCATAACAACAATTCAACCGCCCTTTTCATTTAGAAACATCAGGGAACATTAAAAATCTAAAAACAACAAGAGGCTGAAATGAACAGCTGGACATTCTTATAAAAATAGGTCCGCGATGCGTACACGTGTTTAATGCGACTTATTGAATAGAATGGCTGATCTTGTATACCACGAGTTAGTCTTAAATTTTGGACAATTTGATGAAAGGGAACTAGAAGATAAAAATGGAAACGGTTCCGCTATCTTTAACAAGCGAAATATACCATAGCGAGACTGTGATCCTGGCGACGTTTTTCGTGTGCACGGTACAGCAGTGTAACACAACTGACCACGAACATCGAACTGTTACTTCTGAAAATATCGAGATATCAAAGAAGTTCGTTTGAAGCAACGCTAACAGTATGCATAAAAGTAAAACGAAAGGTCAAGCCTAAGCGTATAAATCGATCTTGCAAGTCAAGAAGGTCTAAACTCAAAAACAAAAATTTGATTGCAAGCGAATGCTTCATAATAGTTGTGTAAGCACAATTGTGAAACTTGTAAACAGCTGTACTGATTCTCGAAGCAAAATCTGCTCAATGCTAAATATTAGAGCTACATCGACTCATAGATTATCCTATTCTTATTTCTTATTTAAAAGAGACTCAAATCACGACAAATTACGAAATACCCGCGCCAATACATTTATAAGAACGTGCTCTGAAACTTAACAACATTTTATAGGATTCTGTGCGGTTGTTTATACACTTGAGTGGCTGTGGACAAGACTGAGAGTATCGCACGTCAAAAAGACGCAACTTTACTAAATTTCTAGTACTATAGCTTGTAGTTTCAAAATTTCAAAACAATAAGCCGTCAAAACGCTTTTGCTGATCAACAATTTTACGGTTTTTGTTGTTCGGTGTATCATTAGCCGTCACGGAAGAGTCGACAACAGCACGAAACAAAATTCGAGAAAGGTTCGCGTCGTTTCGGGAACGTTTCCAAGGTACGTGAACACTTTCTATTGTTACACTACATGATAGCATAGTGTTTTATGCACAAGCGCATTAAACACAAAAAGAAGCGTGTGTTTTGATCAATTAAACCGGATCAAAAATATTGGATTGGCTCCAAATTTCAAATGTGTTATTAGAGTATTTTTTGTATCTCTACCTCATTTCTTTTTGGGTTTAGGTCGCCTACAGCCCGTGATCTTTCGCACTTGCTATCTGAAGTTGGACCCGTTTTTATCGCTACGGTCCGAAGGCCATTGGTTAAACTTTAAACTTTTCAAACAGCTTATAAAGATATATAACGCTTTGGGGAAAAGCTTACAAAAAGTGTTTGGTCAGCCATCAAAATAGCATCTTCTTTTTTCAAAACCCAGACGTAATTATTTTTATCCGAAAAATAACTTACGTAACGTTGTAGAAGTAATAACAAACCCGGGATAACATTTGGTCGTACTGACATACTGAGACACTTAGTGCAATTGATTCAAGAGTTTATTATTTTAGAATTTTAACAAGCTAAGTATTACCCGCAAAATAAACATTGAGGCTACCTAGCGACAAAGCAGTCGAAGGCCTTCTTCAGTTTTTGAGTAAATCAGGCAAAGAACATTTTCAAATAAGTTATCAGAAGAGGAAGGGGAAGAGAGTTTGCTCTCGTGTCTTTCAAAAATATCAGTTTTACATATGAGAGATGTTACGAGAGAATCGTTTGTGTTGATTTTTGTACAGTAATTATGTTAATAAATGACAATGGTGATAAAAACAACAACAATGACAAAAAAGCATAAGTAATAACAAAAATAATATTGACACTAATTGTGATATTAAAAGTAACATACGAGTTTCGGGAAATTGTTGACAGAGCTAAGTAATTTGTATTTGTCTCTGCCCGCTTTATTCTCAACTTTTACAAAAAAAATGTTTTGGCGTTGTTGCTTTGTTAAACTAATAATTAGCATAAATATATGACAATACCCACTCAATTGTCTAACTGATTCTCGTCAGTTGTTAGCGTTATGAATGCGCAGGAACGCTATATTTTTTAAACTATTATAGATGATGCATAGTCTACAGGCTTATTTTTGTAACAACCAGAAAATTTGGTCAAGGCTCATTGTTCTTAATTTTTCAGCGACTTGAGCCTCAAATTGCCCTTGAATTG
Organism: Hydrozoanthus sils; assembly: GCA_027575215.2. Lineage (NCBI taxonomy): Eukaryota > Metazoa > Cnidaria > Anthozoa > Zoantharia > Hydrozoanthidae > Hydrozoanthus > Hydrozoanthus sils. The sequence continues at coordinate 13,145 of JAOBRD020439869.1, read as the reverse complement.
TTCTATGCATGTGTGGTTTAAATCAAACAAAACATATTGCAATGCATGTATGGCTCACTTCAGGGCAAATATACGTGTACAGCATATGGTTTGAGGCAATGACAATTATTTTAAAAAGAGAAAACTGCAAATCTTTTTTATTCATCCTGTATCGTTATGTTATAGATCGAATCTCAGTAAATTTAATAAAGTTTATCATTAGCTATCGAGCCCGTCAGCCTCAGCTTGTTTATAAAATGTTCTTAAATTTTGTCCATTCTGAGCCTCGGAACAACTTTTCTATTGTCAACAGGGCCTAAACCTATATCGGACTTTAAGAGTAGTTTTCGGCCTGATCGTGTGTTAGTGGCCGTGGACAGCTAGAAAGCCTTAAAATGCCTGGCTGGGCCTCAGATTCCTAGCGCTTGTGGGATGTGGCTGGTGATGAAAAATCAGCAGTGTTGCACATGCGTATTAATAATATAGAGACAGCCAGTAAAATGGCAAGTGATACGGCCTTATAACGGGTCAGAAGGAACTAACCCTGTATACTGCACCCCAAAAAGAGTAGGAGCCTGGTCCCGGTTGTACGAAGTCTGGATAAGCTATCCGCCGGATAAGTGCTTTCTATTTTCAGCAACAAAACTTTAATAAAAGTTGTTTGATACCATTTAAACCATTATTTTAGGAGCCTTCTACCTTCTTAGGGATGTAGAAATCAACAAAGAGTAGAACAGTCTTTCATTTATTAGTGATGACAATCAGTTTTTATCCAGCGGATAGCTTATCCAGGCTTCGTACAACCGGCCTCTGAGTGTTAGCGGCTGTAGACAGCTGTTTCGGTCTTTTGGGGCCTCGCCAGCACGGCATAATTAATAAACAAGCTCGTATTTTTACAGAAATAGATAAAAATAATGTAAGCGTAGTGCTTGTGGGATTTGCCAGGCTTAGCCGTGGTGATGTAGCAATCTGTATTGCTGCATATACATTTGAAAGAATTAAGATCAAACTAAGTAATAGAGGAAATACTTTTTGACTCGGCCTAGTTTTCCTTGAAGATTGAAATCTTCAACTATATCTTTAATTCCCTTTGATAAATCGACTTCTTTTTTGTTATTACGTACAGCATATAGTTTCGATTAATCATTCTATAAGAAGCTTATATAATTATTTAGTGATGGGTGCTATTATGACACTGTTTTTGCTTGCTGTAGTTTCAAAGTAAACGTGGTTAAGCATCTATTTCACCTTCTAACACATTCGTACGAAAAAATTTTGTTCGAATGTCCCGGACGGGACTCGAACCTCCCCTGAATCCCTAAAGTAGTAGAACAAACTTGAGTGAAGAAAAAATTGGGCCCCAATTAATTATGAGGATCGTCCATGTTTGATAATTCTATATATCAGTAACAAGTAAAATGCTATGTTGCCGGCATGGTGAGTCCCGGTGGTATAGTGGTTATCACGCCTGACTAGTAACAGTGAGAAGATGTGGGTTTGAGTTCCGTACGGGGCATTCAGACCAATTTTTTTCGGAGTAGTATGTTGGAAGGTGAATTAGATGCTGTATCGTGTTAATTTGTTGTAGTTCCCTTCCTAGCCTAAAATACGTGTCAACAGTAATACTTTTTCTTATCCTAAAGGCGCCAATGAACCATTCGAGTTTTTGCTTCATTGGCCTCCTTCTTTAAGAGGCAACCTTGGCAGGAGCTTCAAACTAAACTGCTCTACCAATGACGCTACTGCCAGAACTGAGCTGTGGAGAAACGGTTTTCAGAAACTAGCTGTTAAACCTGGCAGACTAACGAAAGATGGAGACATTTACACTATCGTTAAACTTACTGTCAGAGATAAGGGTCATTATGCTTGCAAAGCTTTTAACGAGAATGGTACACGCATAGAAAAGTCAGCAACGGTGTTTCTCGCACTGGGTGAGTAAAATGCTGAAGTAGAGACCCTTGCTTGTACAAGAATCCACGATTTCGATAAAAGACGGCAGCTTGCATATTTACCCACAATCCTTAGCGTACAAAAGTCTAAAAAAGCCCATAAAAATGCGTAGTGAGAATCTGTAAACTTCAAATTTGACATACACAGTGTTGTTGGTACAAGGAAGAGTTTGACCAGTTGACACCCTCCCAGAGTTTCTTTTAGCGGTGTAAGGTTCGCAATGCATTGTGGTAAAATGTACGGCCGCCATCTTTTTATGATCAGAATGATCAACTAGTCAAATTTTTTAACTGCATGGATGGAATGTGTAAGAAGCTATGGATTTAAGAATCTGCTGGCAGAAATTTGCTTTTGAGTACCCAAAATATAGGAACCTGTTTAGTTTAGGGTTGGATTACATTTGCATGTTAATTGAAAAAATCTTATTACCCTCAAAACACGCACAATTGTATATGTAAAATAAAAATAAGCTGTTATTACAAAAACAAAACAAAATAAAAATCATCTCTGCAAATGGACAATCTTAAAATAAGAAAAATGTGTACCTGTATCTTGTTTATAAGCCAGTTCAACATTTCACAAACACAAGTGCGCGTCGGGATAAAATGAAACATTCATCAAACTTAAGAAAGGATCATTAATGAATTCCCATCCCGCTTCACTGCCTTCCTTTAAGTTTCATGAATTTTACATTTTATCCCGAATAGCACATGTATTTATGAAATTCCGAACTGACTTATTACAATGAAGGGGGTTAAAATGCACTATAACAACGTAACCCCTTGCAATTCAATTAGTATAGGTAATCGCATGGGGCCGAGTAAAATTAATGTTTTCAACTTTTTCTAAAATTGCCCGACTCGCTTTGCGACGAGATATTAATCTTAAATTTTACGAGGAACCATGCGATTACATGTTTATGACATCGAAGGCAATATTCTTCATTTTTTGCGGTACCGAAACGAGAAAGCGTTCCTTAAAGTTAACCAATTTTATACAGCCCAAGTTCTTTCAAGTTTGAAAATCTTTGCAATCTCTGGAAGCACTCGGGAATTTTTTAGAAACTGTTTAAAAACGTTTTCACGATTTTTTAAAAATTTTCGCAAAATGCTTGGATACTGATATTCGAAAATGTTTGGAAATCTTCGCAAATTTTGGGATATTTTTGACAAAGTACGGCTTGAAAACGTTTCTTAAACATTTTTAAGACTTTTCAAACATTTTCGGAAAATCTTCGGAACACCTCGGAAGTATGTTAGCGGCCAATCAGCGCCGGGTAATTTTGCCCTGAATTAAGAAAAAATGCCCCATTGATATCCGATCAAATCGAAGTAGTTTTGTCCTCTATGTTATTACGTAATTAAGAACCTATTTAGCCTAAACTACTAATAACCACCCCAAAATATAAGAACCTAAAATTCAATAAACTTATTAGATTGGCTTTTTATATCACATTTAAAAGAAAGACTAACGCGGTTAGCTCGACATTTCGACGGCATTCTGTTATCATCTTCAAGATATTTATTTCAAAGATTGCATATAGGGAATATAAAATAAGATAGTTGAGTGTCTATTGTTCAAAGGCATTCAAGTGAATATAAGTGAATATAAACCATGAAAATGGAATGCCCATTGTCCTTTGAAAAAAATCTCTTGAAGATGATGGCAGAATGCCGTCGAAACGTCGAGCTAACCACGTTAGTCTTTCTTTTAAATCTAAAATTCAATGTCTTGTTAATTTCTGGATCTTAATTTGAATGTTATTGTACTTCTCAGTTACATGCTGCACATAGTGTACAAGCTTTTGAACAAAACGAAATACTTGCATGCTCATAAAACTTAACACACCGTGTTACAAGTGTGCCATTGGATATATACCATATAATTTAGTTTATAATTATACATCTAAACCTTCTAATTCAGGGCCTTTTTGTCGCTACTCTTCATCCTGTCTATTGGGAAAAAAGCAACCTCGATCGTGGGTTTTAGTTTCTAAGAAATTTCTCGTGAAAAAATATTTCCTAAGATATATTTTTTTAAATTTTGGTACCTGTAGCCAGGGTGAACTTTAACTACCTTAAACGTTAAAAAAATGAGTTTATTTAAAAAAAGTTACTACCGTAACAAGAGAAAATGTTATTAATGGAACTAAAATTTGCTTATTTTTAAAGCGGTCGCACCAAAATACGAAAAGGATCCAAAGACTGTGCAAATAAGGCAAGTTGGAGAAAGTGTAAAATTTCAAGTCTCCGCAACTGGTCCTGTTTCGACGTTAGTAATTAGCTGGAGAAAGCACGTGATTGAGGAGGAAGGAAAGGGTGCCACGTTTCCTATTACCGGCCAACATAACATAACAGTGATTAAAACACAAGGTTCGGTGACCTCAATATTTACACTGACGAACCTGCGACTTCTGGATGGAGGACACTATCAGGCAGCTAGCAGATATGATAACCAGGAACATACTCAGCTGTTTGCAGTGAACGTTTATGGTAATTTTCGTCCTTTGGATGGAGGATATTACACAGTGGCCCGAACATATGAACTCAAGTTTATCTTCGAGTGGAAAAAGTATGCTCACTCGTGAAATCTATTTTCCACGAGGAGATAAGCTTCATATTTTCGCGCCAACGTGTAATTTTCTTTTTGTTATATAGATATGAGTGTTTGTTTGCGCCTAAATGAACGGAAAAAAAAGTGACGTTAGTCACTCGTATCCCGGATGTAGTTTCGTATGAAATCAACGAGTGACGTATTTTACAGTAAAACACTCATATCTATATATAATAATATTGTATAAAAAAATGAAGCGTTCTTTCGAAAAACATGAATTAACCATTTCAGTGCCAGTCACTTATATCAACATCTAGCTTCTCCTTACAAGACACATACTATACAAAAGAAGACATTTACTATTGAAAAATCTGAATTGATAATACAAAGAAGACTACTTGATAATGGAAAAAGTAAAATTCTCCCAAATTTGTTAATGAAAAGTAACTGGGCTCCATTTTGGAAAATTTATACCAATATGTTAAAAGCGTATACTCAAAAAATAAAAAGGTTCCAAGCATTTAACCTGCAGGTTCTATTGAGACTGGCCAGCTATCACACGGTCATGCTAGAAAGTTACACTCAGTCTAAGCTACATGAAATACATCATGCTACTCAACAACAACAATACAAGCTCTATTGACATTGTCAAGGCAGTTCTAAAATTATCGAAAAATCTTTCAAAAAAGAAAATATTTTGGGTTGATCTTTCTCTGATTCAACAATATATAAACAAAGCAATCTCTTGGTAACATTCTGAAGAATCTGGATTTAAAATAGTGAGAGTTTGAATTTGTTTAGAAAAGGGATAACAGGTTTATTTGCATTATGCGATTGAGCGTTTCGTTAGAAGAAACAAGTTTTCTCGTAGATCGTTGTAGGCAGGGTAATCACATATTAGGTGGGATTCATTTTCAACATGTTCAGTTCCATTTCCGAAACATATTGGGCAAAATCGATGTTCACGGGATATTTTTGAATTTACTCAATACCACTGGGACTGAAAGGACTAAATTTTTCTGCCTATCAACAGCTCCCACCAAACCGGTCATTGTGGGAATGAGTGCCAATTATACAGTGGGCGAATCAGGAAACAGAAGGCTAGATTGTACTGCGCTTGGCTATCCTCCGCCTGACTTGGTGTGGTACAAGGACGGTTTGGCGATTCCAAGGTGTAAGGAGAACTGTAGTACTGCACATTATGAGCATTCAGAAACGTTCAGGTCGTCAAACATGTCCGAAAACTCACTTACCATAAAGGACATCACTCATGCTCAAGACGGAACTTATAAATGTGAAGCAACTAATGTTAATGGAAGGGTGGAGGCATTCTCTCGATTGATTGTTGAAAGTAAGTTTGATAAAAAAAAAAAACTATACAAGTATTTTTTGAAAAAATAAATATAACCTTCAATAATTTCAATATAATGCTAGTTTTCATGATTGTAAGATAGGGTAGCTTTTAAGTGACTGTCTAATATAGTTTTAGGATAATTTTTGATAGTTTGTTGTACATTCACTAATAGTATTTGAAAGTTGTTATTATGGATTGAGGGACTCCATGGATATTAGCCTATAGCGGAAAGGGCTACTTTAGCTAAATAAAGTTACTTATTTACTTTCCAACTTACTTATATACTTACTTGCTTAATATGAGAGTGACTGTTGTACTTACTAAATTACTCACCTACTCACTCACTCACTAACTCGCTCACTCACTTACTTACTAACTTACTTACTTACTTACTTACATTTGCATACACTAGATGTCTTTTTAAGTTCAATGATTATGGTAAATGGAAATACTGCATAGAAATACAATTTTTAAAAGGTAATTTTACTTACTTCTGCAATTTTGACGTATTTCTCTTATATTTTTGCTGGTCGACATGAAATCGCGCAGCACGTAGCCATGGAATACGCTTCTTCCTGCTGGATACAGCTAACTAGAATTTGTTTTTCATTTTAGCGAAACCTCATTTGAATAAGCCAGAAGGCAGCCAGGTTTCTCTGTCGTTTAGGATGGGCGTCGTGGCAAGAGTTACATGCCGTACGGTCAGGGGAGAACCACTGCCGAGATTTACATGGCAATTTACAAAATTTAGGAATCCAAAAGGAAACCTATATTTATTAGCTAATAAATCAATGAATAATAAATAATAAATAATAAATAATAAATCTTAAAACATATTTTTTAGCTAATAAATCAATCTTTGATGAACTAAAAAAAGAGCAACCAATTCTGTTTTGAGTACTTTAGTTTTCAATAACACCACTGCTGTTGCTTCAGTGGTTGCTCTAAAACTTAAATGTTTGATTGGATTTATTTAGAACTTTTCAAGAAAGAGCTGCTGGAGATTAAACCTTATTCGACTAAAGTACTCAAACTGAAGACCCATGGAATACTCAAACTTCAGTGCTTTTTGCTGCTTGGTCGTATAAATCCGTACTCCGTTAAGTGGCAAAAGGATGGCGTTGACATTGACTATAACAGAAACCCTCGAATGACATACAATTTCACTCTTATTAAGAGTTCCAGTGATGTATTTTCAAATGAAAAGCATTCAGAACTTACTATCACCATCCGAAATATAACAGTGTATGATTCTGGCTCGTATTCCTGCAAACTTGCGGATGACAACTTGAACAAAACGATAGAGATTGAGGTTGAAGGAAGCGTTCCTGAGGTGTTGCTAAGTTTTCCCAATTTACTCTGTACTTTAGATTCAAACTAACTATTAGAGTTTTGTTTGTCATCTTCAGTAAGATGTTATGTCTGATCGATTCTCGTTTTCTCATTACCAAGTGTCATACCTTGTTGGAATTATGTAGGAAGAATTTAGGTGTTGATAACTGGCCAGGGCTGAAAGGGTTAAACGCTTCGTTTGCATAAATGTTTTTGTTGCAACTTCGACAATAAAACCAGCCCAAACCTAATCTGTTTTATGTGTATTATTCGAATATTTACTGCTGCGATTCGAAAAAAACTAATGACGAGGGAATAAAAAAAGTGTTAGGGTGTCTTATATTTTCGACACCGTAACAAACTGATTTCCACTGTGAACAGATGACCTCTCTCAAGCGGAGAGCCAACAGCGAGAAAGCCGTGCTTAATTGTGGGGTGTAGTAGTATTATTATAGATATGAAAGCAAACAACATGTCGCAAATTTTAAGAAATATATCTCTTTCCCTCTTTGATGGAGATTTTTCTGAAAAATATTCCAGAATTTTTGAAAAAAGCTAGACCACTAAATACGTGTCACTTACTATAGGGCCCAAAAGTGTCTTGTGTTCATCTTTTTTACAATAACTAATTTCTTCTTCAGAAACAAGACTTGTTTTCCTGAGTGAGCACAAGGGGATTCAAACAGCATATTTTAGTGGCAGAACCCAATTCAACTGCACAACCAACAAAGACAAAGCAAACACTAGTTTGTTGCGCTTTCAACCCCCTGAAAGCTTGGTTGTACTCTCTCCTGATGCCCAAGGAAAGATCACAAAGGTGAACCACGTGTATACTATATCGAAACTTTCTACAGAAGATTCCGGGGAATATTTCTGTCATGCGCAGATCACAGTGAACGGGAAAACTCTAGAGAAAAGCACTATTCGGACTCATCTTCACATAAGACACGGTAGGTTTGTTTACTATAAAAGAATTTAAGGGCTTACACCATTCTTGGTTGGAAATAAAACTAGTCTTTTATTAAGTCTACGTCCATATCAGCAACTCAAAAATGGTAATTCTGTGCGTTTTAGTAACGCCAAGCAATTAATTTTGATAATTTCAAAGGTTTGGTTTTCCCGGGCGCCGCCATTTTGAAATTCTACGTGTAACGGTTGCAGCGACCCTCTCTCGTTCATTGCTCTATATTGGGAGTGGAGACTGGCACTGCAACCATAACACGTCACATTTCAAAACAGCGGCGCCCGGGACCAGTTCAAACCGTGGAAAAGATAAAAAATAAATTGCTTCCGTTAATCGTACGCACAGAATTATCAATTTCGAGTTGCTGGTATTGACAGATTTTCAGAAGAAGCGTGCTGCACAGCCGAGGATCCCTTGAACACAACAGTATATAGTTACCTTGTATCAACTTGGTTGTAGTAGCGATATTGAAAATATCGTGTGGAGTTAATCCTTTGTCGGAGTACGGTGAAAAACTTCAGCATTTTTTATTTCGACACGGCTGAGTTTTCAAACTGTTAAAGTTTTATTTCAAAGGTGCTCAAACAGGGCGTATGGCTCCTTTATGTTGTCATTCGTAGTAATCACGGGGTATAATCGAAGTATGTGATTGGCTGCAACAAAATGCGATGCCACGTAAGCGCTCGAAGTACAGAGAAGCTTAGCTTAGCGTAGATATACATATCCGTTTCAACTACCTTTGTTGTTTACCATACTTTTCAAGTTGTTCGTCTTTTGTTTTAGCTCCTATTTTTAAAGCCAAGATCAACCCAGAGAGAGCGACGATTATGAGTGGTGAAAGCTTTAACATTTCATGTGAAACAACTTTGTCTGATGAAGTCAAACTAAAACTTGAATGGTTCGTAGAAGATGTTGAAGGACATCCGACAAACCAGACCATTCCAAAGAAACAAATTTTTGAGTACAAGAGTAACTCAAAGCTGTATTCCATATTGATGATTCAGAATGCCATAAAAGGCGAGCTTGTTTATAAATGTGGACTTACTGCGGTTTTGTATTTGGATCTTGGAAAACACGAAAATGGAATGGCAGATTACATGTGGCTTATTGTTAAAGGTGCGTGTTGACCTTTTTTTTTTTTTTGTTGTTGTTGTTTTTGGAGGCAGCTCTTCTTTGCAAAAACTGCAAAAACATCCTCTCGAGTAAACAAATAGAATATTACTTGACTGTAGTTTACTTCGCAACACCCAGTGATTGCGTCTGTAAATACGTCAGGTAAAATGTTGTCCGATCCAAATTTGATTAACTGTAATCATCAATGTAAGATTTAATTAAAAATAATTGTTTAAGACTTTCGACCACAAACAACACCGCGTTTGCGTCAATACAAAATGACGATTCGACATCTGTCAAATGTGAAAAAAGTGCTTGAATATCGATGTCCTGTAACTGTACGGTTAATGCAATTTCTGTGCAGATATCTTGTCTGGGTGACGCTTCCTTTTTCTCTTTCTCCAATAAAACAAAACGTGAAAAGTAAAACAGTGTTTTTTAAAAGGGAAAAATTGCTTCTTGTCTTAGGGCTTAAGCGATTTTTAATGTTTATAGCCTTCACTCTTGTTATTTACAAAATTGGGTTTAAAGCTACAACAGCTCATTTTATTCCTTTTATTACAACTTCTAGACTACCAGCAGTTAAATGTCACGCTTCCTTCATCATTCTATGCGACTGAATCTACAGAATTGACTCTGAACTGTGAAGTAACTGGTTTTCCTGAACCCAATATAAGTTGGTACAAAAATGGAATCAGATGTGAGAATGACAAGAAAAACTGTGGAGTTGACATAAAGTTGAAGCTACAGCAACACTATTCAAAAAATCTTTGGATCAGCAATTTGACATTTAAAAGTGCGTCATATAAGGACAATTTTGGAGACTATTTATGCAAAGCAGCCAACAAGCTAGAATCAAGAAATGCTTCAACTGCAGTAGTGTTTTACGGTAAGTGGTTTATGCTCCAATAAGGAAGAAAATAATTAAAAACTTTGATTACCGGGCATGTTGGAACCAAAAAAGGATGGTTTTGAAGTTTTTGTCGTGTGAAATTAAAAGGTGAGCGATATAGAGCAGAACAAAACAAAGAAATCAATACAGGAGGGAAGAGAATAGGCCTGATATATGCATCACCAAACTCACTGAGAAGGATATTGACCTTCTAGAAAAAGCCTGTCCCAGTTCAGTGGAGAAACAGAGACGCAAAAGATGAGGGGAAAACAAAAAAAGTATAGAATTGTTAGAGAAGAACTAAAAGAAAAACACCCAAGTTTTATTAGATACAGCAAACTAACATGACACTTCATGTCTTTCGAGGATTTGGCAAACAACTGACAGGAGAACTTAACATCCTAATCGGAAATGCTGAAACAAAGTGGGTCTTGTTAGCAATGCAAGAAACTGTTTGCATTCATGCCATTTTGCTAATCGCTCTGACTCCATAACTGTTTCAAAGACTCTTGAGATCATAAACCGAAACAACTTGTAATTTATTTTAAAATTCAAATTTTGATTTCTTGCTTCTATACTCGGTTTTGACTATTGTGCGTATGTTATTGAACATGTAGTTGATGCAAATCTACTGGACATTCGGAAGGGCGAATAGCGTTTGGCCTTAGGTTCTCCTTTTAGCTTTTAAAGATCATATCCTGAAACACCTATAGTACATTAAGTCAGTAAAAACAAGAAAGGTAAGCAATTAAGTAAAATAGTTTTTCCACCATTGTTATTTGTCTTGCAGTCTTACCGAGAGTGCTATATATTAGAATTTGTGCAAATAACAACTTAAGACCGTATGCATGAAACGGCTGATCTGAACGTGGTCCGTAATAACATTTTTTTCTCACCAGATAAGCCAATGTTTACTAGGAAGGTAACCCATTACTACGAAACTGAAGGCAAACCCATTACGCTTAGCTGCAACACCTCCAGAGGTTTTCCCCTGCCGACATTTGAGTGGTTCTACCAACCATTTGTTTGCCATGGAGCCGCCAATAGAGAGTGTAATCCGGATGACAGTAAGTGGGTGTCTGTTCCCGCTAAACGAGTGATCAGGAAGTACCCTCCCTTTGGGCGTCCATCAACTTATAGCTATCTTGTTGTAACAGCAACAAAAGAAGACAAGTTTTATAACTGTGTTGCTTCAAACAAGTTTGGGAAAAATAATTTGATGATTAAGCTAATCACAAATGAAGGTATGTGTATTGCTAGTGAGGATTAACCAACCACGGTTCTAAACAACTCGACTCCATTTATTTCAGCAGTTCGTAGAACTTTCGCAGAGGGAGGTTGAATAGGGAGAGTTCAAAATCGAAATTACAGCAAATAGTGTTAAAGAAATACTTAATGAATTACTATATCAGCTCAAATCAAACAAAGGTAGTTACCCAGTGGTGTTCCGCAGTTTCTCCAGTTCCTCTGACTAGCAAGTTATTTGAGACGTGCGATTGTATCTATTACGTCATTACTAATTCTAATTCCACATCAATACAGGATGAAATTTGATAAAACTTTCATTTAAAGCGTGTTTGTATAATAATGGTTACTTTGTGATCAGCATAGTTTTGAGGCTGTTAAGCACTTACCACTTTTATTGTAGAAAACTTGTGAATTTGAGTTTCCTATGTAATAATAAAAATATTATAATAATAACAACAAAAACAATAATAATAATAATAATAGTAATAATAATGGCTTGTTATACTGTAACCTATATATGAAGGCTCTTCACCTGTAATAGTACTAACAACAATACTAATAACTAATTATCCCTAAGATACGGTAATGAAGTTAACTATTATATAAAATCCCTTTTTCTTTTTATTTCATTTTTATTTTATTAGCTTCGCCATATAAGAGAAAGAATATATATATATATGTAAGAAACAAGAAATACAAGAAATAATTAGACATTTACATGCACACTTACATTTATGTATTTTACGTACAAACGCTAGAAAACAAACATAAAAAAAAACTGGCATAAGACTATGATAAAACAATCATTTTCAAATTGAATTCTGTACCAAAGTAAGCATTTTATTTAATTAGGTTTCCAATAGAGTTTTTGCTTTTTTCCTAGACCGATGCAAAATTAAAGTAAAACCGGATGCAGTCACAGTAATGGAAAAAGAGACGATACAAGTTTCTTGTATCGATATGAACAGCATGTTTACCAATCTGAGGTGGTTTAGGAATGGTGTTGCTATTGATGCTAGAAACGATTCGCAATTAAACATGAAAGATAAATTGAAAGCAGTCCTTAGCATTGATGACTCTTCCGTGAAAGATTCTGGAGAGTACACCTGTGTTGCTGAAAGCTCGTCATGTGCAAATGTCAATCAAACTGTCCGTGTAACTGTTTTGGGTAAGTAAACATGTAAGAGCTGACGTAAATAGTAATATAGCGATATAAAGGAAGTTATAAAGATAAAGATGATATCTTAAACGTGAACAATAGCGAATAGGAGGTAGCTCTCTTAGCATTCGTATCGAAATGTAGGTCTTGTTTATCTAAAGTAATGTCAGCGGCGCAGTAATCGAGTAATTAGCTTATTCGAATGGCAATCCTGGGGTCGTTTGAACCTTGGTCAGACCACTGTGCTGTGTCCTTGAACAAGACACTTTATCTTACTTTGTTCAAGTCGACTCGGCTGTATAAATGAATACCAGTTCTGTTGGGGGCTAACCTACGAAAGATTAGTGTCCTGTCCAGGGGGAGTCAAAGACTCTCATCCGCTTAACACTACAAAAACTAGAGATAACACCGGCCTAATGAGCAACTTGGCTCGAGAAAGGATTTGACTTAAGCTTATCAAAATTAATGTCTCTTCCAGTGGTTTACTAGAGAAATATATTTCTCTACTCCATTTCCTTCTTCCCGTTTGCATTTGGTTTTATTACAAATCTTCCGTACTCTTTCGTGTTATTAATGTTTTTAATTATCGTTGAGCTGCTCT
>JAOBRD020439868.1:0-31549 GCA_027575215.2 Hydrozoanthus sils | reverse complement strand
GGGAGAGGAAGCTCAAGGTGTATACTAGAATGGCTGCAGGAGAGAGAAAGCTCAAGGTGTATACTAGAATGGCTGCAAGAGAAGAGGCTCAAGGTGTATACTGGAATGGCTGCAGGGAGAGGAAGCTCAAGGTGTATACTAGAATGGCTGCAGGGAGAGGAAGCTCAAGGTGTATACTAGAATGGCTGCAAGAGAAGAGGCTCAAGGTGTATACTGGAATGGCTGCAGGGAGAGGAAGCTCAAGGTGTATACTAGAATGGCTGCAGGGAGAGGAAGCTCAAGGTGTATACAGGAATGGCTGCAGGGAGAGGAAGCTCAAGGTGTATACTAGAATGGCTGCAGGGAGAGGAAGCTCAAGGTGTATACTAGAATGGCTGTAGGAGAGATGCAGCTCAAGGTGTATACAGGAATGGCTGCAGGAAAGAGGAACCTCAAAGCAAGGCGTATATTGGAATAGCTGAAGGAGAGAGGAAGCTCAAGGTGTATTATATTCTAGAATGGCTGCAGGAGAGAGGAAAGAGCTGTGTTCTTACTGGTTTAGGTGTGTAATGGAAATTGGAGAGTGCATCTAGCTTTGTAAACAGTTTTGTCATCATGTGTTTAATTGTTCTGTGTGCCTCATTCTCCTCTTCCTCATCTGCATCCTGGGGGGAAAACGTTAAAAGAGAGTAAACAAGCAACTTTACATACAACAAATAGTTTGAAATAGGTTTGAGGATAATCATGTAACTTGGTCGTCACGATAAGCAATCAAAACTTTGAGTTTCTTTTATATGTTGAGAAATGGCATAGACTTTGATTCATTTTGACAATTAAAGCATGGCTTGATAAGAAAACTTTTAAAAGTCTCGTCTTGATTGGTTAGGCTGCTGAAACACACTGCTGTTTCAGAAATGATTTCAATCTTCATCGTTGCAATGTTAACCTTTCTCTTGCAGTGCTATTCAATAGATTGTATAATTTGTAGGAATTGGTTTTGTTCACTTCACTTACAAGGGAGGAATAGTAGGACTCCTGGATTCAGTACAACTTGGGACCTGGTAACAATTGGCAACTAAGCAAGGAGAACTACACTCTTCTGAATTCAGTAAGAAAGCCATTTAAAATTTAAATAACACGAATAAATTCAGCCTGTATGTTTTTTTGCAAGCACTAAAGTACAGCTTTGTAAAAAAGCAATTTAAGATAATATATTCTTTATCATGTCTCAAGGTCTTGTACTCTTTACTTATTCTCCATCTCGCAGTCTCAGATTTTCTCACAAAAAATGGCTCGCATTCTCTGCATTTCCAGCAGAGCTTGAAACCTCTGTTTTACTTGAAGTTTGTTTGGTGTCTCAGTATTTTAAGTTTCGGTCTTGGTTTTTTTCGTATCGTAACGTCTCAGTCTCAGATTATTAGTACTTTCCATGGTTTTGGGCTTGGCATCTCAGGCATTCTTCATTCTACCATTCGCTACCCCTACAACAGCCAACAAGAGTCAATGAATGCACTGACCTGAGTCTGCTTGAGGTATTCTTGTTCATAAATCTGTCCAAGGCTAAGTTTACTTTTCTCCTGATCCAATGGATTGCGCTTCTTGTATTCAAATGGCTCCATTGTAGGTTTCTGTTTTCGTTCAACATCATCCCAAGCCTACAAAATGGGAAGAATGTTTCATATTTAGGAGTAGCAGAAGATTAGTACATATGATAACAAGCGCTGGTACTTTAGAATGTTTGGTATCGCTGAGGACAAAACTTTTAAAACTAACCTAACAGCTAACTAATTGAAAAACTCACTGCATCTTTTATCCTCTGCTTTATGATATCTTCAAGAGTTTTTGTTGTTTCCTCTGTTATTTCTGGTGCTATAAGAAAAATTATTATCATTTCTTAGTAAAATTAACATTAATTCTCAATGACAACTTGTAAAGAGCAGGAGTAACCTTATAAGTACTTTACCAACATTAAGATGTTTCATGGGAGTTTTATTGATGACTATTTTAGTTTGGAAAGTTTCTTGCTTCCTGTTTTTTAATCATAAAACTGATGACTAATAGGCCATTTGCACTATGGTGTCATTATACTGTAACTACCACACAAATTCCTCTGAGAACTTTCAAAGAATAGGTTTAATTCCTTGAACAAAAGACACGTCGCAAAGGTTTCTGGTAGTTATAGTAAAATATGTAATAGTGCAAGTGGCCTTTTGAATTGTGTCTTAAAAGAGCACTGAACAAATTCTTTTGTTGCAAGTCTGCAATTCTCCTTTGTAAATGCAAATTGATTTATTTAAGATTTTAATAACTACAGTAACACTTTGGCCTACTTGGATACTTAAAAATTTCATCATTTTTCATGGACACAGACCGAGTCCTTTTACAAACTTTGGCTGAGGAGAGAGTAACCAACTTCAAAGGTTTCCTCCTCTGGGAGCGGATTTGAGGAGTTGTCATTAGGTTGCTGCATCTACCATATTACTTGAAACAGGAGAGGGTAGGGGAGTGGAGAAAGGAGATTGTACGCCATTGAGATAAAAAGCTTACCAGTGACTGTGGTGTGATCAAAGGTCAAATCTTCCTCCAATAAACTGTTTAATGGTCTACCACTACTACCTGCTTCCCCCGACAGCTGCCATGGCTTCCTTGCCAAGTTTTCTTTTTCGAGCTTTTCAATTTTTTCCTTTATCTTAGGAAAAGGGAGATAGGCCAAGTTAAGCTATCAACATGGCTGGTGTCATTGACCACCAGTGATGTTAAAGAGTCAACTTAAGAAACTATCACGATAGTGGCTAAGGCCATCAATCACAAATTCTGACAATGTGGGGAAACTTAACAAGGTAGTAATTCTATGTTATCATCCTGCAACTCTCTGTGGATGAAAAGAAAACTGTTCACATTCAATGCATACTCTTGTGACACATTCCTTCATTGCTCATGAACCTCTCCATGGTATTAATTGAAACCTTTGTAATCTATCCTTTTTAAAACCATTTTTGGTGTTTATGAGAATATAACTTACGAGTTTTCCAGGTACAGCAAAATAATTTTTCAAGGACCCAACCCCTTATTCTCTCTCAGCAAAAATCAAAACAACAAAATATCAACTTTAACTCTAGCACAATAGCAAAGACTGGTATATTGATTAATTGATTCATCCTGACACATTTACATGTAGCATGAAGACCATTGTATACACAAAAACTGACTCAAATCCCAAGAAAAAAACTTGCTCAAAATAATTTAGACTAAACACAAAATGTACAATTGCAAGCAAGATGCTTTAATAAGTTTTGGTTTGTTTGATATATTTTTCACAAAATTCCAGGAGTAGAAGGGAAGCTAACTATTTTTCAGAGAGTTTTCAAGGGCCCTGGAAGGAAATTTCAAAATTTCAGGAGTTTTCCAGGAATCCCAGGAGATCAAGAACCATGTGAAACAGCTGTAAAGCTAACACATGGTAAATACCGTACTGGAATTGTAGTTGTTTCTTTTCAATTTTTTCACTTTAATTGTATAAAAGAAAATACAAATTTTTTTGGTCTGTGGATTTTTTGGACCACTGTTTACAACTAGATAATCAGTCCCAGCAAGTTATGTAGTGTTTAAGTTGGCACCATTTTTAGATGGTTTTCTGAAAACTAACTGCTTAGAATTGCCTTTTTGAGATAGTACTGTATTTTAAGGATTTCTACCAATGTAGTGTAAGTGAGTTTTGCATTTAAATTTTTTTTGTTTCAAGTTTTTAAGCTTGATTATAAAATTAGGTTTTACCAATCAGTCAAACAATCAAGTTGAAATAAAGTTTATGAAGAAGAAATGATTTCAACTCAACTTGTTGAACCATATTTACAATAAATTTTTATGTTCTCAGTCTCCTATTCTAGTAAGTAGAGGGAGATCCCAGGGGGAGGGGGGGACTAGTTTGGGTATCAAGGGATGCTGCTGGGGTTTTGAAATCCTGACCCTGTTTAGGACAAATCAACCACAAAATGTAGACCCTGTTTAGGACAACCTGTTCTTTTTAAATAACCCTGTTTAGGACAACACTATTTGTTATTTTTTAGTGAACTGAAAATAACACTTGTGAAATTCGTTCACAGTTGTGGTTGTTTATCTTGTAATGATAAAGCTCACAGAATTCATGCTTAGAATTTATTCTGTTAGTTAAAAAACATGAGAACAAGGCAAAGGTTGTCCTGGCACAGTCAGAGAATTAAAAGAAATATTATAGACATGCTAATAAGTTAGTTTCTTATAATAATCATTTCCACTTTTCTAACTGCACCAGGACAACCTTTGCCTTGGTCATATATAGAAGCTTGGTTACCTTTCAGGAACTAAGAAATGGACTTTTGGCCATTTAAAGTTACACAATAGATCCAGTCATTACATTTTTAATTACTTTATCATGAAGTATAATCAAACACATGTAAATTGCACTTCACACACCTTGAGCTGCTTCTTTTCATGTGAAGATAACACTTCAGATTTCAATTCAGCCTCTACATCATCATTGGCAGCAATATCTTCACTATCGACTTCTTCTGTGTCCACATTTCCAGAATTTTTATCTTCAATGTCTATTTCTTCTTCATTATCATAATCATCAAAGTCATCATCATCATAATCTTTATCATCATTGCCAACAGTTCCTGCTCTGTTAGGTTTTGTATAACCACCAGGAGGATCAAAATAATCCCCATATTTGAGTTCTGTCACACTCTTTGTTTTCTTTCTTGCTGGTTCTATGCTCCTAAAATAAAAAATACTTGTAACTTAAATTTTAAAAACTATGCCATCACAGAACATGAAAACAAAAATTTTAAATGCACGGCCTTTATGGAAAGGTTTGCTATTTAAGCCTTAACCAAATGGTTATAAGTTTTCAATAATAGCACTTTCAAAACAACAGTTCATGTCTCTTAGGTCTTCAGCAATTACTATGAACACAACATTACCATGAGAGAACAAAATGAAACTTTCTAAGAGTACTATAAAGAATTTTAAAATCATTAGGCCTGAATGTCTCTTAATACAATGATGAAAACAATGTGTGTGTCAATCTGGCTCAGTTGGTAAAATCTCTGACAGCCTTGGTTTGATCCCCGGCTTTTCCAAGTATTGAACATTAATTTCTATGGCCTTCTTTTGCCACACTGTCTGTGGACAGAGTCGTTAAGCTGTTGGTCCCAGCCATTAATCTTCATTCAAGAAGGGTTGACTGTATCAGTAACTAAATAAACAATAAGCTTATCATCAATTAGCAATCTTGCTTACAAAAATATGGGCTGAACTTTGACTTTCATGTGAAACTGCTAAGCATAGAAGTCCAAGTGGATTTAATTACCTGGCTCCTAGTAGGCACAATAACTGCATTAACCTTTTAACCTGCAATACATTACCTTCCAACTATGTTTGCAGCTGCTGTTATTGCATCATGAAGCTCATCATTGTCACTATAATCCTCATCATCACTGCCAAGGCTACCAAAGTAATCAATACTCCCATCATCATCATCATCATCACTCTCATCATCATCTGAATGAGGTTTGTCTTTCTTCCTTAGTGAACGTTCAAAGCGCCTGTCTTCCTGATTTAAAAATTCTGCCATTTCTGACAACCTAAAAAATGGATCATCTACAACAGATGACTGTTTTGCTTTTGGTTGAACAGGCTTTTGCTTTCCCTTGCCACGGGTTTTCTCGCTGGCATTCGTGCCACTCTTCTCCTCCTCTTCATTGCCAATAGAATTTTCCTCACGGCTTTCTAAGTCTGAACTTGAATCTTCTAATTCCTCGTCATTACTGTCCCCTGTCTCCCCATTATCAGTCGACTCGAAAGCGGTTTCTTCTTTTGTAGCAGTATTGTTGTCTTTCGTTAAACTATCCGGCAACGGTTTCTCTAATAGATTTGAATTTGTAGGTAATTTCTTTAAATCAAGCACGTTTCTTGACAAAATCTTTAGTAAGGGATTGTTCTGTAGCTGGATTTCTTGCCAAATTTGTTCATCGTCAAAGCCACCAACAATAAGCTCTTGAAGTGGACATGAAGCAGCCAATGGACGCAAACATTTTTTCTCTTCTCTTTTCGTGAAATCGAACACGCCTTTAAGGATTTCCTTCGTTTCCTCTACAAAGCTACTTGGAGGTTGTAAATACTTCTCTGGATTCTCGGATACAGATTTAAATCGTGTAAGAATTCGCACGAGGTCTTGTGTAGTTTCATCCGCCATGTTGCGTTTTGAGAGGGGCTGGAGACAAGAGTTCGTACTCAGTTTTTTCATCTCTCTTAAGAGAGAGAGAGAGAAGAGAAGGAAAATACTGGACACGAGTTCATTAATTGTTATCGAAAAAGGGAAAAAGCCGAACTTGCCATGGCGGCTGATAGTGCTGAAGTCGAGGTCGAAATACTGCCATTTTAGTCGGAAAAGGAGGGGACTTTGATTCTCGTGTTGCACATAGGAAAATCTAAGGTAAGAGAGTTAATGGGAGAAATCATGACGATTTCTTGTAGAATAAAGTGTTATGTTTACATGAAAGTTTGGCGCACCCTGCTTTCCGCCATACCGTAAGACTTTAAGTTTAAACTTGTAGAATCGATTCCATCTACATTCGCTTCCTGAGGCCATACGGGCATAAGCACGTCAGTTTAAGATTTTTGAAAATGAATTTTGTGACATTAATTAGTTGCTCGTTCTTTTTGCATCTTTGGATGCAAAGGAATTTCTAAACTGCGATAACTACAACTTACCGTTTAGGTGTCACATATATGGAGTCGAAATTGACAAGAGCTATAGTCACAAGTCATTTTCATATTAAAACTAAATGTAAAATAGCTACTATATATAATCAAATAACTCAGAGGACGAAAATTGTTTTTCTTCGTTTTAAAGGCAGGTAGTTCCATTCGCAAGTTGCATTCACTGACTTTATTTTTTTTAAATCGGCACACTCGGTTCTTTGCATTAAGTACTTGCTATATGAGACTTGCGGCGAGAGCCAAGCTCATTTCTCATTCAGCGTCGTTTAGAACACAAGGGTAGAAAGGGATTCTTTCAAAAAACTAACAAGGTGCTTTCTGTTTCGTAAGCCGCCAAACTTTGTTGAGTTTGTCGTGTGATATCACAGCGCCTAAAGATGTCACTTCGCGTGAATTCAATGTATGAAAATGCGGGATTTCGTGAGCAGAATTACCAATTGTATATCGAGATTCACCGGGAAATTAAATTGTACACTACATTGAAATTAAGGGAAGTATCAGTAAGATAATTGTACAGTCGGTTTGTAGAGTTGATTTGCTATAAAAAGTTGCCTTCAAGTTTGCGGGCATTTTAAAGTGGCGTTTGCCATGGCTCAGATTTCACGTTTTGATTGCGTTATCTTCAATCCTGATGCTTATCATTTGATATTTTGAAGCATGCTTCTTTTAACAAAAATACTCGCCCAAACCGGCCGTTTTTAGAAATTAAAGATGATTATGGAAATTTGAGTATGTATTACCCATTTCAAATTAGTTAATATTGATGTAGGCCGCAGTATCCCTTCAGAGCGTCTTATTCACAAGACATGCATTTTAAAAATAAACTCTACAAAGAATATTAGCCGATGTTTATCAAATGCCACATTTCTCAACGATGCCTTATGAATCAAAAGATTGATTTAGTAACAAGCAGCTGAAATATGACACCAGGTGATTTAGTGGTAGGGAAAGCCTGGGTGAGTCTCCTAAGAAAAAGTCATTTCACCTGGTTTTGAATATGTATTACCTTACATTTAATTATGATTATTACCATAAAAGATGAATTGAAAAGCAATTTACATTCTCAAGTTCATTTTCAGTTGTTGAAGTAGAAGTTTTGATTGACCTTGTATTAAGGTATAAGTGCATATTATTATTTATCTGGTAATGAGAAGTTTGAGTTATCGAAACAAATAATAATTTGTTTTCAGCTTAATATTAAAACTATTTTAAAAATTTGGAAGGAAAAAAGCAGTCTGTAGTCCTTCAAAATTCCAACAAGTGATTATGAATATATATATATATACATTGTTTTAGCAATATATTTGTGGTTTTTGTTGCAAGCACCCATCAACAAGCTATCCAGTTGTTTCAGTTAAACTGAAGTAGTAATTGGAATGTCGGTGGTTGCCAATGATAGCATGACCACAAAATGTATGTCATTGAGGATGGTGACACTTTGACTGCTTCACGGCTACTAAGCTTTCTTCAGGCTGAAGAAGACTAACAATAAGTAATGGAAACATGGTCCCTAACAGCTCACATCATAAGACAAATGAATACTTTCACTAAGTACTATATTCTCACCCACTATGGATAATCTCTTTCAATTTGTTATATGGCTCAATGTTATTGAAAATTTCCTCAATTCACTAGAAAAGTTTCTTAACATTCTTTTTATAAGTATTGGAGGGAACATAAACTCCTGGCTGAAGTTACTGTATTCCAGTTAATCATTGTTGCACTTAAATGTTCAATTGCAGTTGCATTTTTTTATCAGTCAACTGAGTCAATATAATTTATATTCATTGTTATCAATGAAACCTAAACATAAAGAGTGTAGCTACTGAGACAATTTTCTTGATTTAAGAAATGAAACACAGCTACCATGTTTGCACAGGCTAATGCAAACCGAGGTGCATTTGGGAGAAATCGAAAGCAGATCAGTGCAAACACGAGACCGAAGGTCGAGTGTTTGTGCCTGCTCGAGATTTCTCCCAAACCCACCAAGGTTTGCATTAGCCTGTGTAAACACAGTAGCTATGTTTCATTTCTTTTATAAAATAGTAATTATAAGGAACAATATAAAACCGAACAGATTTGTTTTGATGAGTTAGCTGAAAGAGCAATTGTATGAATATATAAATTCTCCATACGTAGTGATAGCCAATCAGATTCGATGTTATTTTGACAGGTTTGTAACTGAATGGCCATTTCAACAAGAATTGAAGCATTTTCCAGTGAAGCAGAGATCTTTTTTCGACAATGTCTGATTTTAAATATCTGTAATTCAAAAACCAAACAGGTTAACAGTTATTCAAACATATATGGATGCTTAAAGCAAAATTAGGACACATCTCAGTGCTTCGGAGTCAACAATTTGTGAAGGACGGCTCTCTATTTAATCATCGCGCATAAACGAACTTTTAAAAAGTTAAAGGTTGATTTGGATAGATTTCTTTGGCTTTTAAGACTTTTACACTGAAAGATTGGAAGGTTAAACTATCAATTTATCAACAATTCAAGTAGAGATGATGGAACTTATCATTATTCTACACCGAACTTCAATAATTTTTGAGGTTCTCGATCATTTCAAGTTTGTGTTTTGTTCGTGCTCTGTTTAATGCCTTTATCGATTGAGAACTTTTTTTAACTTTTCATTTAACATCAGTATGCTTAGTTTGAAAGATATTTGAGAGATTTAAAATCTTTTTTTTTAGAATTCGGTTTTTTTAATTCAATATCTAAGAACGAACAATGTGAATTTCGATTACTCCTCGCCGCATTTTCTTCTCAACTAACATAAGAAAACGTCGATTGTCATTTACCGAGTGACTGAACTCGTTGAGTTTCCTCAAAATGAGGTCTACTGTCGAAGAAAAGCAAACAGGTATTGTAGTTTTATTCACTTCTGGCATTTTTGTTTCCCATTAGTTTCTCAAAAAACTTGTATAATAAAGATTTGAACATTGAAGTTGTGTTTTATCATATCGTGTGCCCGGTGCTTTCATTTCAAATCAGTTTTCTGCTGCTAAAGTACTGAATTGAATGAGTTGGCTCATTACTTTGCTTATACATTAGATAAAATTTTCGAAATCTATCTAGACTCTGGAGGTGATAACTAAATTAAGCAATGGATGTTTTTTCGTTTTGATTTATTTTTGTAAATGGTTGAGTATCAAAACGGCGGTTCAGGTGCAGCTCATTCAGCGAGTCGTTTTCAGATTCACAAAACAAGTATTACTTTCTCTTCTTTGGTGTTTCTTCTAAAGCAGCTCTGGTCGTTGTAATCCTGCTACAACAAAACTGAGAAGAGTTTCAACATTCAGCAATTTGTCATGTCTTAAATTTTGTTTTTGTACATAAAAACAAAATTCAAAGCTTTGTTTGAAAGTTTTGTGACGTCAGAAACGTGTTTGCACAGGCTAATGAAACACACCTATTTGACCAATCAGAGTGCGCATATTATCGAAATTATTTTATAATATTTTATAGTATTAAATAAACTCATTATCTCTTTAACTTTTATTAGAATACTTACTGTAAATCTACTTGATAAGTTAACTTGTTTTTTATCATGCTTTTAGTTCGGAAATTTAACAAAAAATGTCTGGAAAAGGTACCAACAAGGCTGGTAAGGCTGTTGTTATCTCTGGTACAAGCTCAAGACCATCTTTCGAAGACGAACCAATCAACATGTCAAACACCAATGAATATGTGATGCAATATACAGGTACTGTCTTTGTGTTGAATGGGAGACAGTTTAGTTTCATCAGCTGTTTAGCAACCTTATCAGCTGATTGAAATTGGAAGACAGATAAACCATTTTAACTGTTTACCACATCAGTGGACAGTACCTATTCAGACTCTACCTTTTGTAGAAGTCAATACTGATAATAGGAAAGCAGTGCCTTTAAAATATAAGATATAAAGGGATGCAAAATACTATTTAAAAGTGATTGGTTAAAATTGCTCTATGTTTGAAAAATAACATTGATTTTCTTTGGAAACCGAAATGACGAGCTGCTGCTGATTTATAAAGAACATTTTCATTGGTCTTAACATCTTTCAAGTGTTCAGTCTTCCAAAAAAGTTTGAAACCATTTTGTACGTTTGAAATAGCCACAGCTGTCACACCATCAGAAATCACTATGGTAACTGTTATCAAATACAAAGAACTTCTGTTGTAATGAAATGATTTGAAACATTGTGTAAGAGACAGTTCTTCTGTTTTAATACTCAAAACATTAAGGCTTCATCAGTGAAAATGATTAACTAAGGTATTGCAGCAATTGTACAGGATTAAGAAAGAAAGAAATTAATTTACAGCAAAGAGTTTATAATCATTTAAAAACTCATGTCAGCAATCCAATGAAAGAAAAATAAATTGCATCAAATGGGAGATTCTGCACTTCAGCATCATCAACATGACTTAAACCAGAGAATAGTGGAAGCTATTGATATCAGTAAAATTGGACCTGCCTAATTCAGAGTTCATTTATTCAATTTAATTTTTTATGCTATTTAAAACAGACTGTAAGTACACTACAGGGTTCATACATGTCATGGAAAACCTGGAAAGTCATGGAATATTAAAATTTCATTTTCCAGGCCTGGAAAGTCATGGAAAATTAGCAGAATTTAGAAATTGGTAACAACGTGTAGAAAAAATATAACCAATCCAATTATGATTTCACCACAGAGATAGACTTGGGAGATGCAGTGCAGTAAACTGTGCAATATTTAAATCATTTTCAATCCTAAAGTTGAACTTGGTATACTACTATGTCTCAGAATAAGCATCCCTTTCTTCGCCTTGTTTAGCTTGCATTATGCTAGTAAAAGGGAAAAATGAAACTACTTTTGATATATTGAGGGAAAAAATAACATGGCTGTTGGTCATGGAAAAAGTCATGAAAAGTCATGGAATTTCAGAGAGTCAAAAGAGTATGAACCCTGAACTTAATAATTCACTAGATCTTGCATGACAGCACACGCACCTACAGATTTGAAACAATCTTCAAGTTATCTCTGGTCTTCTTTTAGAAGTGGCCTCGTTATGGAGTATGCCTTCTTAATAATTGCTACTTGATACATGTACATAGAAACACCTGTTTCAAAGTTTTTTGTAATTATAACTCAAATAAAATGATTAATACCTTTTTTAGATAAAAGGCCTTTTTTGTTTTAGCTGTAAACTAGAGCAAGGATAGATCAAAGGTAAAGTTAATCAAAAGAATGTGGTTACAGTCGTGACTAAAGTCAACATGATTTCAGATCAAGTATGTTCAGCTCTGAAGTCTTTGCTGGAGGAATTATTAATCAAAGTGAATATTAAAAATGGTGTTATATTTTGAAGAAGGCTGGAGAAAGAAATTACCAATGAATACATCAACTGACACAAGCTTAACTCAGAAAACATCCTGAGATCCAGACCAGGTTTCAGTTTGTGACCCTCTTGTTACCATTGGGTCGGCGGCGCAATGGCCGAGCAGTTAGCAACTGTCAGACTCATAGTCCTAGGTATGCAAGTTTGAGTTCCAGTCAGACCACTGTATTGGGTCCTTGAGCAAGACATTTTACCTGACTTTGTTCCAGAAGACTCAGCTGTTTAATTGAGTACCTGTTCTGTTAGAGGCTAACCTGCGATGGATTAGTGTCCTGTCCAGGGGGAGTCAAAGACTCTTGTCTACTTAGCACTTCAAAACCTGGAGATAAGTGCCAGCCCTATTAGCCTCTTAGACTTGAGAAAGGATTTAACTAAGCTTTTTTATTACCATTGGCATTCTTGTACTCACTGAGCTATAGGAACTCGTGGAGAACTTGATTGTTTGATTTATTTCTTGTTGACGACTTTTTGAAGTACATCCTGGTAACAGCTAACTCATAATGTCCATGAACACTGTTGATAACTTTCAGGAAGCTTGGAGAAAGAAACTACTAATGTAAAAAATCAACTGACACAAGCTCAACTCAATAAAGAATTTTTAAGCTTGTGTCAGTTGGCTTATTCATTTTTAATTTTTTTCTCTTATACTCAACTTAAAAACAACATTCCAAGACATAATGAGCCTAGCAGATAGGAAGGATGTCTGTTCAAGTACCACCCTGTAGATAACCAAGTTAGGTGGCCTAGATCCCAGTGAGGTGTATGTAGGTCAGTAGGTAAGAGCGTCTGACCAGTAAACCAGAGGATCCCATCTGGGTCTCAGTTTCTTTTCTGAGTTAAGCTTACAGTGTCAGTGAATTTAATCATTTAGAAAATTACAAAACGGATGTAACAATTTTTCTCTTAACCCATTTTTGCAGATATCTTTGGAACCGAGAATGGTTCTGGTGTGGTTGATATTCAGGAAGGTGATGCGATTTCAGACTGCAGTGATGGAGAGGTTGTGGCACATAGCAATGAACTGAGAAACTATGATGGTCACTCTCCTGGTGAGAGTGATAGTGATGGGGAATACCGCGAGGGGCCACCCCCTTTACCAGATAGTGATGATGAAAGTGATGCCATTGATCATCACCACAATAGTGGACCAGGCTTCTCTGGTATTGATGTTGAGGATGATGTTGGAGAATGGGATTATGAAGGGACCCAGTCAGTGATACCTTTAGACACCTACAGTGGGTCACCACCACCCTTGCCAACGGCTGACGATAATGATGGTAGCACACAAGGCAGTGAGTCCCCTACACCCATGCCATCAGCTGACAATGATTACGAGAGTAATGTGATT
The DNA here is from genome assembly GCA_027575215.2 of Hydrozoanthus sils. NCBI lineage: Eukaryota > Metazoa > Cnidaria > Anthozoa > Zoantharia > Hydrozoanthidae > Hydrozoanthus > Hydrozoanthus sils. Next base: position 18,092 of record JAOBRD020439868.1, on the reverse strand, counting down.
GACGAACAGGACAGCAGTGAGCCTCATGCACGGATTACTGTAAGAGAGCACAATGCTGATCTTGACACACCGCCGGCTGTCACTACAGAAAACAGTGATCTTCAGTCCCCTGCTTTGTCAGATGAAAATAACCAAGGAAGTGTAGCAGAAGAAGAAAAAGATTACAGTGAGGAAGAATTTCAAGAAGATGAGGATGACTCTGTCCAAGTTTTGAAAACTGAGGGAGCACTAAGCTTGGATGAAACTGAAGAGAAGCACAGAAGTAGTGATACTTTAGATTCAGCTGACAGTGGACAGACTGAGGGTAGTGAAGACAATACTCAGAGAATCAAAAACAAGACAAACGAAGACTTGATTGAAGTCACTGAAGAAATTCAGGAAACATCAGCCTTGGTAGACTGTAGGGTAAATCATCATTCAAGTGAGTATGATGATGAAGTTGCCGGTGATGATAATGATAATAATGAACAGATATACCAAGAGACTGAGGCAGATAAAGGTCAAACTGCAGAGGATTTGAGTGAACAAAATTCCAAATCGAGAACGGATAATGACGTTTCAGTTGATAGTGATTCAGATAACGAAATTCAAGCAGATGAGAAAGTTACTCATCTTGTCAGTTCACCTTCAAATGGTTTAGAGGGTGAAGTAGTTGAAACAAAACCAAAGAGCAAAAACGAGAATACCCACTCTTCAAAAGTATTAGGAGAGTCAGATGTAGTGAGCAATATATTTCAGAGAGACAAGCCACATCCAAAGTATCCAGGCACTGCAGTTAAGTCTAGTCATAAAGAAACATCTTTAGATTTATCATCTATTTCTCAAGTGCATAAGAAAGAGGGAAATAAGGTCAAATCACAAAGGACTGCTGCTCCAACAAAAACAGATAAAAGAGAGAAAAATGGGAACAAGAAATTAGAAGTTGTTTCTAAAACTGCTGCGGTTACTTCACAGAAAACTGTTAACAAGAAAGCTGATCAAAAACACTCAGCAACAAATGCTGAAACAAGTAGGAGGGAAAAGCATAAAAGTAATTCTCAAAATAGGTCAGTAACTTCTGATTTGGGTTCCTCAGAGAAAAGTGAAAAGGTGAAAGAGAAGTATGGTAGAACAGAAATAAAAAAGGACGTTCAAGAAATCAAGACAGAAACTGAAGAAAAGAATGAAATAATGCAGGCAGTAAGACCAGAACTTGGCAGGAAGCATGAGAGAAAGTCAATGTCATCTCGACTGGCAGCAGCAGCTGCGGAATCCAGTGCTGAAAAACAGCCTGAACAGAAGAGTGATCGCTTTGCACCTCTAACTGGCACACCTCTTCCGCCTGCTACTAAGGAGAGCGTTCCAGAAAGGGAACGAAAGCCAAAAACGCCAAAAAGTGTTCCATATTCCAGTGTCCCTGTGGATGTTCAGGGAGAAACAAAGCATTCTGGGCCATGCACTAAAGAGAAATATAAATCTTCAAAGACATCTTTATCAGGAAGCAGTGATTCTGGAACAAGAGGGAAACCCCCAAGGTCTGTTTTAGGTGAAACTGATGAAAAAGAGAAGAGTCTTGCTAAGACAAAAAGATCAACTGCAATATCTACAAAGTCCACCTCAGCTAACACCGAGGCAGCTCAGAGGGACAACAAACAGAAACATTCAAAAGTGGCTTCTGTTGGTACAGAAACACTTTCTGTGCAGGGCCCGAAACCAGAAACTGAAAAGAAAGCCAAACTGAGGAGTACAGAATTAAGGTCGAATGCACAAGAAGAAGCAAGGCCATCTTCAGTTTCTATTGCTGTGGGAACTGATGACGACATCTGTGTTGGAGAACATGGCGATGAAAGTTTGAATCAGAAATCAAGCCAAACTCATAAAACTAGTGATAAGACCAAATTACATAACATTAGGAAAAATGGTGAACCATATACCAGTCATTCGCTCAAGGAAAAGTCTGCTCAAAGAAATCCAGCCTATGAAAAACCGAAAAAAAGTGAACATAATCATCGTCAAAAAATTGTACCTCATCATCAGAAACATGACAGGAAGAAACATGTGTGGCTTTGTAGAGATGATGAAATTCATAAGCTTATTGCTCAGAAAGCGTCCATGCTTAAAGAGTACGAGTCTGGAAGTTTAGCAGGGAGGAAATTTTGTAAGTCTTTCTGTCGATAATGACAAAAATTATTTTGTAAATAGCAACTTTCTCGTTATTTTCCTAACTTGAAATTTGTTGGGAAAGAATTGTTGTTGTTGTCACAACCTTGGTTTATCCCGTCAGACGTTCAACCCACTGAGCTACAGGAACTCACAGCCTCGCAGTTAGCAGGGCATCTACCCGGTGTTCCATCTACAGACCAAAGTTTAGTGATGAACGTGCTCTTAATGTGAGTTCCTGTATCTCTGTGAGTAGAGCATCTGACCAGAAATCAAAGGATCAAGGGTTTGATTCCCGTTAGGGACTCAGAAGTTTTTTCTTCTGAGAAAAAGAAGCTTGTGACAACATAGACAATTATTCCCCAGTATTTATCCAAGCCAATAAACTTTCGCATCACCTTCGAATTTCTTATTATTCCGGGTCATACACAATTCAAGCATATTAACTGAAGTAGTAAATACATTTGGTACTGATTTCACTTTCCTTAGCTTAATTCACGCTTGCTCAGATTTGTCAAACTGTGCTGTTAATAATTTGAATAATTACATGATTTAACGTCTTAAAAATTTAAATACTGTTCACAAGAACATCCCGTTTAGAACTACTGAAATGCGTTTACAATATATTAATCTTATTGTTTTCTCAATTAAAAAATACCAACTGACATGAAACTCTTTGTATAGAGTTTGTAACAAACAGTAGCAGTATCAGTAGAACCAACTCGAGAACTCTGGTTTTGATTCTTGACAATTGTTTTCTAAAACACGAAGTTTTTCGATGAGCTAATAATTATTCCAGTTTTTGAAGTCTGTTTCTCGAAACAAAATCTTGACAAACAAAATTAGAAATTAGTGTAACTACAGATGTTAGTTTTGTGAGCAACCAAATTAACTCACATCCAATCTTTCTCAATACTTTGTGTTGGCCAGTGAACTTTTAATTAATACTGTAAAACTTATAGAACTCTACCAAAATCGTTTAACACGGGAGAGAACAATCATACAATGATAGTGTCCCAGTAACTGACTTGATAGCAATAAGTTATGGCAGTGAAGGAATTTGTGCCACTGCAGGCGTTTGACATATGTCAGGGTGGAAAAGCATGAAAAATTATAATGGACAATAATCAGGATGTTGTTCTTGACCAACAAACATAACTTGCTTATATTCTTTCGTAAAATTGATTGATCAAGTTGTTTTGATTAGTTTCAGGAAAGAAAAAAACTGAACACCAAAATGACGTGAGTGGTATTCCTGACGTGGGATTTGCGGGCAAGAAGCCCAAGAATGCGAGGACAACGCGACCGGTGAGTGAACTGATCCAAGACAACAGGCTTCAAAAGAAGGAGAACAGGCGCTCGCTGCAACATCACTACTCGGGGCGATCATCTTCTGAGGATGAAGATGAGATGACTAACCGAGCTGCTGGGAACAAGCATCGACCTCCTGGCAGTACGTTTTCCGTTGGAATCGCGTCAAGAAAGTTTGCTAAGGATTCTGAGCAAGAAGATGACTCAGATCACGAGGAAACTTGTGAATATTGTTTAGCCGAGAAGGTGAGGTTTGTCCATACAGACACACTGTATTCAGTGATAAGAACATACTTCATACAGCTAATGATGGTGATGATATGGTGGTTGTTACAGTGGCAAAGGTGATAAAGTCTGTGATAACGTGAATAATATGTATAGTGATAAGAAAACTTCTAGTTTAGGCAATTCCCTTTTATGGTTGTTCATGCAAGATTCGCAACAAATACATCACAAACTTGGCGCTCGTAAACAAGTAAAGAGTTTACTAGTGATTGCTACCGTATTTCAATAACCGTTTAACTATCGTCTAACGAAACCAAATCTAAACCGTAGATCAGTTGTTAATCTCGTATTGAAAACTGTTTTTTTTTCAAGTTGCATTCATGAAAGTAAATCGCATAATTGAGTCTTTGGTTTCTAACATATGTGGGTTCGAGGGAAGAGTCTTGAAAGATTCTACCCAAAATCATTTAACACGAGAGAAAACAGTCATACAATGACAGTGTCCCAGTAACCGACTTGATAGCAATAAGTTATGGCAGTGAAAGAACTTGTGTCAAGGCAGGTGTTTGACCTTATAAAAGTCGTATTTGAAATGCTTTGTAGAATTACTAAAATGCCCCCTCCTCGTGGTTAAGTGTGTGATACTTTGTAAACTAACTAAAATCAAAATCAGCCCCCCCCCCCCCCCCCTGCATCTCCGGCCTTTGCCAGCTGCTTGTTCGTACGATTTTTTATACAATTTTACTCAAGGTCTTTGAAAAATGGAGTTGCAAAGTCAATTTCTTGTGCTAAGTAATAAAGCGGACCCTTTTTTTGCCATAACTGCATTCAAAGCTCAAACCAAGTTGCTTCTTGTAAACCTTAGTTCATAAAGCAAACATTGTTTCGAAGAAAAGATAACGGAGTTAGCTCTGCCAAGTTTGCCAAATCGTCCATTCTACCTACGAGCTTTTAATCAAAAACAGTTCAGTTGTAATCAGCCAAGTTCTGTGAATGAACAGGACCCCACCCTCTCCTCCTTGTTTCTTCTTTGTTCTCTACTATGTGGTTGCTGTTTCAAATCAACTGTTAAAATATGTATACTGGTTGTTTCACTACGGAAGTTGGTGTTTGGTCGAGATTCCCCCAAAGATGCTTGTAAATAAAAGATAAATCCTAGAGGCCCGGCTTATAACTCCAGATTATTCTCCATACTCGAAAGATGCGCTTCTGAATTTACCTCTAAACTGCAAACAGGAGTTTGTGTTTTGCGATTTTGAATATTTCAAAAAGAAAATAGAAGGATACAATTTCCTTTCAGAATTTTTTTTTATTTTGAATTTGAATAAAGGATAATATTTTCTCATGAAGCCTCGACTGACAAGACTTGCTAAAAAATCGTGTTTGTCTTTTTTTCCCAGTTGCAACTTAAATGTATACTATAGAATGACGAGGTTGATCGTTATTACGGTACTGAGGCTAATCAGTTCCATCTTTTGCTTAGTTTTTACGAATGAAACACCTGGTTTTTTGTTTATCGCGGTAAAAGCTGATAGGAATTTGATAGAAAAAAATATCAGGAAAAACAGCGCTTTTTGCACAGAAACTTGTTATTTCATTTCTAGCAGAATCCAGGCAAATTAATGCAATGCATTTCCTCCATAGCTTAGGGAAAAGTAGAGACATCTTGACTTTTTTTTTTTTTTTTTATGCTTTAGACTAAAACTGATATTTTCTAAGAATGTTTCCTCAAATAAATTATTGAGAAAGTGAATGAGTTTCAACATAGAATAAGCTCGAGCCAAATTAAAACAACTACTTGAATTAGCACATCGAAATCATGTTTGTCTTGAATGATTATTTTGGTGAATGCGATTATAGAGATTGCATAAATAATTTAAACAATACTTGAATGTCAAAAGGATTAGTTTGTGTGGCTGTGTTCCTGGCTGCGCCAGTCTAAGACGAGCGCGTGATCGTTAGCAGTGTTATGACCAAACTAAGAGCTGTCGTGCTTCCTACAAGATGTGGGTACTCGGATTTTTCATCTCTTAAGCTGTTGAGCATATTTGTTGGTTGCCCTGTGTTGGATTAGTGTATCCACGAGGACAATGGTTCAGCAATGGTGACAGTTTCTGAACTCGTTGCGGCCAATGAATATTGGGTAAACATCAAAATACACTTTGCATCCGAGTTTGTAGAACATGCAGTTGAGGAGCTTGAAAGCTTCAGTCAGAGAGTTTTATAACTTGTGTCAGTTTGTTATTTTTCTTGGTTAACTCAGAAGGGAATTAACCAAAGATATTGAAACTTATTTTGTTTTTGCTATACAGGCGGAAAGAGAAGCGAAGCAGAGAAACCCCGGTAAGTCTTGAGGTTTGGGTTTTGTACAAAATTCTTTTCTATAAATCCCTTTAAACAATTTATGAGCTCGTCGTGTTTTGAAAAGAGATCCTGGCTTTTTTAATAAAGTTCGTCAACTGCAGTCACCTTGTTTGAGAGCAGATCAAAATAGCTTCAAAGTTAATGATGTAAAGGACGAGAAGCCTAAGGCTTACAATCTACTGTCACGCTGCGGTGTTAATTTCGCTCATCAGTTTTGTTCCCATCCGCAGCCAAGTAAAAAAATTAACACGTACCCTGCTCAATCATTCTACCGGCGGCAATACTTTCGGTTTGTTGAACGGATTAAGAGTGTAGCTTTTAAGGAAAGGCCACTACACACAGTAATTATTATGGAAGTCTTCGTGTGGAGAGATCTTTGATCGCCTACCCATGTTAAAAAATTCTTTGCTTTAAACAAATAGTATTATATATAAAAATGCATGTGGGAGAGCTTTAAAACTACATTTTGTAGAAATAATGGCAAAAAAGTTTGTGGAAAACGATTAAAAATATTTATTTGTTTTTGCGCCACGAAGCCTGAACTAGTGAGAATTAACAAGGCTTTGTGACTATGTATATCGCTCAATAGTGAATAATTTCTATGCGCGTTCAAGTAGTGCCATACATTATTTATGTGAAGTATGAGTAAATATTAATTCACGAATTCTAAAACCTACAAACCACACAAAAAGCGTCATGCTGCATGAAGAAAACTTGTAGCAAACTTCGAAAACTGTCTGATGTCTTTTGTGACTAATCACACTGGTTGTGAAGAAGCTGAGCAAAATCCTGGGACAAACGCTAAATGGTGCAATATTGATATCAACCAATTACGCTGTTCAATTCAGTCTCGATAGTAGTTCATACAAATTGAGTACCGAACCACTTTTTTACGCATGTGTGTCATTTTGGTTGCTGAGAATCTTACAAGAACACCGCTGATCTATGGGCGACTATGAAATTTATTCACTATGTCTGTGACTGAAATGTACCACTGCTATAGAACATTGCTTCAGGACATTTCTTTTCAGGGAATATTTTATTCAGTCTGATGTCAAGAATCCCGTGTACCTTTAAGGCGTCGTAGTAACCCAAAAGATGACAGTTGATTGTTTCGACGATCTTGCAACTTAAAAAGTTGTTGCTAGTTACACGAACAATCACTGGCGTGAGGGAGGAGGGGGGTCACGTGACTGTTTTGGTAACTTTCGTACTGTCTCTGTGACAGAGCAAGAAAGATACAGTCTGTCCACATTACAATGCTTATCATTGATTGTGCAAATTCTTAAATTTTACGTGTTATTATTTAGAGGAGCGTCTCTGATAAAAAGTCTTCGAAAGGTCTTATTTAAGATTCCTAAGTGGCCTTCTGCAGACTGACCATCTATATTGGAATTTTCACATTGGAATGAAACTCAGTAAGGCATTAGCGATACTTCCTGTCCTTTAAAACTCGCAACGGTCGTGGCCACTGGAAACTCAAATGTCAGTAACGAGAAATCAGTCATGTTTAGCCATGTTTGCAGGGAATAGAATGATAGATAATGTATTTCTGTTCCTACTCCAAAACCCTAAAATCTAAATCACTGGAAGATTGTATGGTTCTATAAACTGTGAGCTGTCGCTCTTTTGATGAAGTTAATAAATAGCTCAGTTGATTTTATGGACTAGCAGCAACGCCGTTTTTAATTTTTTATTAAATGCTTTTGTTGAGTTCCAACTTGGCTTCTTTTCGGCTAGTTCAACTTCACACTCTAGCTGAGAATTTCACGTCGAAGCAAAGACAGCTTGCGACTTAGGATTTTATGAGTTTTTCAATTATGTGCAGAGGTCATTGCCACAACTTTTTCTTATCAACATGGTGAACCTTGACTAACTTAATAATTCGTCGGTCAGATTGGGTGCCGGCTTCCTCGACTGTATGTTTGTTACTATTTTAGCTTGCCACAACCTTTACTCCAGGCGTGTCTCGATCTGCAATAACTTTATTCATCTCTTAATTAAACACATTCATTAGTTCAATTAGCTCTAGAGTTTGATTAAAGTTTTCAATGAATTACCAAGATTTTTTTGTTGATTTCTCACGCTTATAAAAAGCGTTGATAGGCATTAAAATATTGAAAAATTTCGTCTTTTAGCGACATAAGTTTAAAGTCTCTCGCTGTTCAAAGGTAAATTAGCTTATCTTTATAAAGCGTTTTGTGTTGATTGCATTTACCAAACTCAGCCAGAAATGTATTTCTTCTTTTATGTTCGACTTTATTTTTCATTTGACCTATTAACGTTTATATATTGCGAAGATATGTGCTTGTCAATCGCAAACCTGATGTCTGTCAAGGTGAAACCGACTCTGTTTTCGTTGGTCAATCATTTCCGTTTAGAAAATAAAGTCGATAGAATGCATCTTTCGACGAAGTGATCGTTGATAAAGAATCTTAGATGGTCGTACTTTCTCAATATCTGTGTTTGTTTCAGCCGCGAGACGTGCCGGTATCTGTGGAGCTCTCCCTTAGGAGACATCTTGTGCAAACGAGGGCATTGTTTGGACAGTCTATTTGCATTTCACTACGTTCAAGGTCTAATTGTCGGTTTCGATATGTCGCTTTTCTCGACTCGCCGGTATTAATTCTTTGTCATTAAAACTGGTACCTGAACTGAATAATTAAAGATTACAAGACCAGTTTCTATCAACTTTTTTTTGGTGAGGAGAAAAGATTGTCGTTATTGTGTGTAATAAAAAGTGATTGACTCATTGAGTGTTTGTACCTTTGAAAAGGAATTTCTTCCAATATTTGTTTTTTTGTCTAGTTCACAAGGAGACTCGACATACAGTTTCTAACAATCAGACTGAAAGAAAATTAGATTTTTTTAGTTGTTTTTGTTTTACGGAAAAAAACTCGTTGAATCTGCAAAACAATACCGTCTTTCTGTTCAACAGCTGCTAGACATAATTTGAAATCCATTTAAGTCTAGCGCACCCATTTATGACAAAAACTAATGTCCGTTACGAAAAATCGTAAAAAGATTTTTTTAATTAAAATAAATTTATTCGGTGATTTTTATTTCAGAGCTGTACCGAATTTAGCCTTCGAATTGTTTCGAAAAACAAAGAAGCTGTAGATTAATAATTAATTGCAGGAAATTCTGCGAGGCGGTGTCAAGATGTTTGTTGAGACTCGAGGATGTCGCGCGCCAAACTATGTGAAATGAGAGTCTTGTATATTTACTAGAGCCGAAATTGCGCTCAGTCACTCTCGAAAACCCAGCTATAGAGAGCAAGGAGTAAGACTGTTCGTGTGTCTGTCAACTCATCCAAAGCAAAATGCCGGTTCCCACGACTGTTGCCAAACCAGGAATTCCAAGCGAGACGAAACAACTGGCAATTCCAGAAATGAAACTCTTTCTAAAGTTTTGCCAGGAGGGTTCACACTTAGATCCGCTGTTCTTGTGTAAGTTGTCCAATTTATCGACAACTAAGATAAAAGATTATCATCTCATTCTCAAATTTATTTGTAAGACTTGTCTATATCTCTACCTAAGTTACTGTAAATCTTGCCTTCTAATTAGCAGTAATTTTTCCGTATAGTGTTTGGTCTCAACCTTTATTAATTCGACAACATTAATTCGTTTCAGATTTCATGAAATCTTTTTTTTTTTTAATTTTTCATTATCAATAGCTTGGGAAGGTCCGCATCACCCCAGAAATCTTCTGCTCGGCGTGGTTTATTCTTGCAAGGTGAGTTTTATTCATTTCTCGGTTTCTGTCTGTTTATCTTGTTTTATTTATCAGTTAATGGTTCATTGCATTTGTATCAAATTTGCGCAGTGTGCAGCAGTTTATCATTCTGGTTTTGGTTGAAAAAGATTTCCAATAAGACAACAACGGTGAAGGAATTGTGTAACTCTTTATTTTTTCTCAATTATTTTTTTGCTTCTCAATATTACAGCATTTGTGTGAACGGATTTTGTTTAAACTCAAAGAGTTCTGTTTGCATTAATTATTTTATAGACAAAATACGCTCGATCGTTAGCCATCATAGGAAGGAGACTTCTGGTAAAGTTTTAATTCAAATTAACGCGAGTTGTTAAGATTTTAAACACGAAAGAATTGCATGCTTTATCTGCTTGCTTCAAAATAGAATTGATTTCGATTTGCTTAATCTTATCATTTTTAGTTAAGCTCGTAGATCTTGTTTTTTCGATTATAGAAGTCGTAAAACATGATGAATTGATGAATCCAAGCTGTTGCTTTGATTATGGAAATTGCTTGGTGACGAAAGTCTTTTGGTCTTCCTGTTTTGAAAGTTAAATCGCAATAGTTTTGAACGTTTTTGTCATAGCTTATGCCACAGGTATTCGACCAAATACATTTATTGCACAGTGCCGCTCCATTGAGAAATACAAATAGATTGAACACAGAATATTTCTGACGTTACAAGAGCACTAAGGATGCACACGTTGTATCGATGATACGGAGGACTGGCATGAAAAAGTTCATAATTTTTTGTTTTCAAATTATAAAAGTTGTGGTGGTCTGTTTTTACAAGGGATTTCTAGAAAGATATTACCAAAAACATAGCAGCTCAGAGATTTCGGTTTTCTTCAAACCAGTTGTTTAACTTGACTGCACGCTGATCAATGTGTCAACTATGAGCGTACGAAAGAGGTTGGTTTGTTTGGGTCTTAAAATGGTTGTTTGCAAGGTACAGGGATATTCAAAATGCCGAAAAATTCTTTTTACAAGCTTCCCTTTTTTTTGAAAAGGACGGACTTCGTAAAACTGAAATCAAAACAAAGCACGAGCGGGAAGTAACTCAGCTGTGAGTTATGTAAATATAATTAGTGGAAATATATTTAACTGAAGGAAACGTATGTTAGGTTCTCATCATATTTTTTGGTATTCTATTTTTATCCTTTTATAAGAATTACAAATTGTCACGTTTAATTGTATCGGCTACTAACTCGAGTGCTTATTTATATCGCAGTATTTAGGGTCCACTCAGATAATGTCGCCTCAGTCCCCTAACCGGGCCGTCAGGATGCAACAGGCACAGGAGGCAATGGGGAGAATAAAGGTACAGTTAGTCGCGATTGTTTGAAAAAGCAAGGAACATGTGCATGTGTTTCAAGCATTCGCTTTAAAGTGTACCGCAAGTTTTTTTCCTTAAACTGCACTATTTACTGCAAAAACATGCCTATTCAACCCGAGTTTGATTAGATCGCCTTTCTTTTTGTATCATATATAAGGCAGAACCATAAAACAATGCAGTATTTTGATAACACATAAAGACCACTGATTTATAGATATTAAATAATGACAGTAATCGGCACACAATTTTCCAAAATTGCTTTCCAAGCGAAACACTTCAGAGTGTTACAGAAGTGATAAAGTATAAGCTTTTGGCTCAATATTTAGTTTAAAGAAACCAGATAAAAACTTGTAGTTCCACCGTAGTCGTCATGCAGCCTGCAGAAAGAAAACATTCTATTTTTAAGAGTAGCTCGTTTATTTATTATTATTTTTTTTTTTTACTTACTTACTTACTTACTTACTTACTTACTTATTTATTTATTTATTTATTTATTTATTTATTTATTTATTTATCTATTTATCTTTTTATTTATTTATTTGATGTAAAGTAAACTAAGATACGGATCGTCATGAAGCTGAAAAATCCCCGTGTGAACGTTGATAGCGAAGCACAATCTAAAGAAAACTTTCACATAAAAGAACAAGTGGATCAAGAACACTTAGGCAGATATTTGGTTAAAAGGGTACCATAGACATAAGAACACATTCAACTTTCACCAAAGATGAAAATTGTTCTTTTATAAAAAGCTGTATGGCATGAGTTAAGTGAGCTAGACGCTGTTTAGTTTTAAAAACTTCAAAGACTAGCACAGAGTATCTGGTTATTTTACTGCAGTTAAAAGAATTTTCAGGGTAAGTTGTTTTTAGACTTCAGCCAAATAGAATTCTGTAACCAAATAAGTGTTACCTTCTGGCTTCTTTAATTCAGTTTTTAGAAGCAATTTTAAGAACACTTTCAGGCTGATTTTACAGCAAAAACACTCAATGAACAAGAACAAGATCAGCCTGAACGCCCAAAACACACGTTTTTTCATGCGGGTGTTTACTGTATGCTGTACTGGAAGTCAATTAACAATGTGAAAATAAAACGTTTTTAAATAGTAAACTGAATCGCGGATATGTGCCAGATTGTGAGCTTAAAGTAAAGTAGTATCGGTGATTGTTGATTGCGCTAAAAGGTTAGGAAGATTGGCCTATATGAAACCATTGTTAGTATTCTAGGGTTTGTTCTGCTTTCACGTGATCAACAACCTAATTTACAAGAATCTTGCCTTTCATTGTAGGTACCGGAAGGTGAAGACCAGCCTACTACAGATGTTGATGTGTTTATATCCACGGAGAGGCTCAAAGTTGTTAACGCTACTAACAAGGTAAAGACTATAAGATGCAGTTGATGCTTCCTTTAGAAAAACCAACATAGTGTCTAATCTTTTGTCAGTTATACCGTTTATACCAATTATACCGTATAATACTTTTTTGTTATACAGACAGTTACCACGACTGTCAATCCCTATGCTTTCTGCGCGCATGTAGCTATAAAGAGGGCTTTTGCAAACAACAAGCGTGTGTTATAGCAACCGAATGGCTTTATGTGATAAGTACTGTAAACCAATTGGCTGTTTTGTCCTTACTGAACCCCGTAAACCAACTTGAGTTATGATCAAGGCAGACATCTATATCCGAGTTTTTCAGTCAGAGGAAAAGCAACAACGGAACAAAGGACAGCCTTGAGAATATTCACTGTAAGAGCGGGTGATAATTGCTCCAAATGTACATAAGCATAAAAGAATTTTTCCCCGAAGAAAAATGTGTTGTTTTTGTGAATCGGGCGTTGTGTTGTATTTATAAGATCCAGTCAGTTCGTTTCTCGTCAAACCAAGTGGTGTTAATTTCCTGTTAATAGGCTTATTTTTGTCTTCCCAAAGGAAGTAATGATGGACCACGGCCTACGTAATGTCTCCTTTATAGCCGATATCGGCGACATCCTGGTGTTGATGGCGCGCCGAGATATATCAAGCAAAGACAAGGACATAGAAGCGAGACAGTCCCAGATCCTCGCGTCCATTGGTACCGGTACAACTGGCAGGGAAACTATCAAGATCACGTGTCATGTGTTTCAATCGGAAGAGGTGAGAAATGCTTAGACACTCTTGGCTGATCCTATCGTCATCAAGTTACGCTCATTTGAATGCATTAAGATGCAGAAAGAAACTTTCTCAAACCCTGAAAATTTACGGCCTTACCAAAATTTAAAGTGATAATGCATTGTCCTAAATTTTGTCTCGATGAAAGTGAACCAGTTCTAAATTAATCGTCCTGTGTGCTTTTGTCGCAACCCAGGTAAAGTGACTAGCTTTATATAGGTAACAAATATCCCAGTCTAATGACAAACTGACTCTACTATCAATTTAGGTAAAGTAACTGGCCGTAGGTAACGAATGTCGCAATCTATTGATAAATTGACGTTTTTGTCAATTCAGGCACAGTTGCTGGCCAAGAGTATTGGCCAGGCCTTCAACGTTGCGTACCAAGAATTCCTTAAGAAGAACGGTTTATCAGAGGAGACGATTGAAGATGCAGAGTACAGCGGGGTATTGGAGGCACAGAAAATTCTCGGGGAAGACCTTTCACTTCTGGCGGACGAGAGCAAGGCTAGAGAGGTTTGGGTTCCACCTTTTTAGAGCTCAAATTGATTAATATATTTCTTGTAAAGTTCAACAATAAACACTGCGATCCCTACTGAAGGATAACACAGTTAAGTGCAAATCACAAAGAGTTTATTGCTATTACAGCAACGGAAAAAAACGGTACACTCCACACCCACCTCGGTGAGTCAGGCATGACCCACTTGTAAAAACCACAACCTTGTACGATTTGGTTTTGATGATAAATTTGAGCCCCGGTTACTCGAATTGCGGAGGGAAATTGAAAACAGTTCGAATTATCGGGGTTTTCTACGAGTCAAATCGAAGGGAAAATTCAGTGTTGCTTCGAGTTAGCGAGGAATTCGAGTTATAGAGGGTTCAAGTTATTGGGGTTCAGTTGTAATAGTTTCATGCGAGGTGGTTCTTAACTTGGGTTTGTAGGTTATTGTCAACAAGAAGCCCGCGGAGATGTTGGGAGTGATGATTGTTGAGTCTGGGTGGGGCTCAATGATACCTACTGCAATCATAGCGCACTTAGCTAAAGATGGCGCTGCAGCAAAGAGCGGGCAGCTGAATGTTGGCGACCAGATACTGGCGGTGAACGGTACAAGCTTCGTTGGACTACCGCTGGCAGATTGTCAAACAGCCATTAAGGTGAATACTAGAAAACAACTTTGTTGCTCTGAGAGGAACAAAATGTTGGTCATTTATCCTTATGAACACTTCAATCAAAGTGTTCGACTTAATGGATGTAGAGTATGTTAAAGCAGGGATAATTGTTAAATATTAGGGCTAAGTTATGTATACTGTTGGCAAATAATTCTGCGGCATTATAATTTATACGAAATGCAACCAAGATGTAGTCGTCTTGCAGTTCTGGCAGATGCCATGTTTATTTAGATGGAGAACTACTCTGTGTGATGTTTCTGGCTTTGGGGAATAAACAAACCTGTCCTTAAAATGTAATTTATTCGTGGATGATAATTTCTCTACAATTTTGTTTTGATCAGAAAAAGCCCAAGGCAGAAAAGTGATCTAAAAGTGAACGTAATTGCGAAAAGCGTTTCAAACGGGGCTTGCACAGCTCGGTACAACGAGTGCAGATGAATGACGGCTGCGAGCGCGCGCTCGTAAAGTTTATCAGCATTCAAAAGTTCTTCTAAAACAAACACGTGGCTCAAAGAATTGGCTAAACAAAGAATAAAATCATTATCTTAAGCTTCTGACTTTTGATATCCCAAACATATGAGTTGGCTCCATTGTAAGTGCAAACGGAAATAGTATCGAGTATCAGTTGGTACCGGCGAATATCGGTTGGTACAGACGAATGTCGATTGTACAGGCGAATATCGATTGTACAGGCAAATGTAGAGTGGTACAGGCCCTGGAAAGTTTCATTAGGTGGAGGTTTTATAATGACATTCCGCGTTTTCACATTGAAAGTTGTTGTTTAGTTTTGATATTAGATTTTCATAAACTCTGTATTGCAGTAAAAGTCCTATGGCTTTTTCCTAAAATAGTTTGGGGCAAAATATGCACATGGGTCACCTGTTACATGGTTAGCGTTGCACATAAATTTCTTTGGCACTCTTTGCAGTTGAGAACTTTTCAGCACTTTTATACAAGAAAAAGTTACCAACCGTCGTTTGTTTCAAAATGTTATCTGTTTTGTATGTTGCAGAACACTAAACCAGGAACGAAAGTTGTCCTCAAGATCGTCTCGTGCCCTCCCACAGTTCAGGTCTCTGTCAACAGGCCAGACACCAAGTACCAGCTGGGGTTCAGTGTACAGAACGGCATGGTGCGTACAAAAACACAACTTCACAACTTTTAGTATTATATAACTGAGTGCTATTGTATCCTATTTGCTGAGTTACAACTTTCACCTTGCTCAAATCATTATTCCAAGCGTTTTTAAATTTTTTGAAATTGTTTCGTTGGATCAAATTCTATGCCCCTCGAAATACGTTGCGTTGATCTGCGACACAACAATGAAGTACTTCTTGATGAGACTCGTCGTAGTTTTGTATCTGATTTTCATATTTTCGCCTTTCATATGGCAAAATGCATGTTTAGCTAGAAGAGAGCTGTATGTTTATAAATCAGTTTAATAGTTGAGTTACCGCGGTCTGATTTGGACAGACTTTTTGAGTTACCTAGTTTAAAGAAACATAAAGAAAGATTCTCTCTCTCTCTACTTCTCCCTGCTTTCCACCTCTTTTAGAGGTAAGTTGCAAAAGGTGAACATATCGATTACTCCCGCCTACAGATCTGCAGTTTGATGCGGGGCAGCATCGCAGAGCGTGGCGGCGTTCGTGTTGGTCACAGGATAATCGAGATTAACGGCGAGAGTGTTGTGGCAACATCACACCAGAGGATAGTGGAGTTATTGGCTACTACTGTTGGAGAGGTCAGTGTTTAGCATGTGTACTTCTTTCAAAAGATTGCGTTATGATTATTGCCGTAAGCGTGATTAACTCTGAAGCAACTATAATTTTGCCCTTCGATTTTTGCTAATGCAGAAAAATTGATAGTTACAAAAATAGTGGTGATAGAGGGCTGCCTTCCTTCCTTCCCACTCTTTTCTCTCTTTCTACTTTAGAAAACATGCAGAAAAATCATCTTATTGCGTACTCATTTTGGGGAGGGAGGGGATGTGGAGAAAGCATTCGTTTTGTACACTTGTGAAAATAGTAAGAGAAATGAACGACCCCATTGGAAAGCTGGTTTAGTTTGCTGGGTCAGCTACATTTATCATTCCTATTGCACGGTTCTTGTTTAGCCTTGATTCTGAGCGTTTCGTTTTTACTCAGATTCGCATGAAGACAATGCCAGCCGCTATGTACAGACTACTTGTTGGCCTGGACACTCCCATACACATCTAAGGCTTCGTGTATGCCAGATTGTTCATACTGTTTTCAAGAATGGGAAGCCGCTGAATGCTGCTGTGTTGGCCGGCCCGTCAGCTATCAACTTGGTGCAAGCATTTGCACTTGAGCCACCTTAATTGAGTCATGCAGGATTCAAGCTTTGCTCCGAACCTGTTCCTGGAAACCCGTGGTTCGACACCAATTCACAGAGAATTTCAAAGGTGTATGAGCCGGAGAGAAGAAAGAGTGTTATCTCGCAGAACCAGTTTGTTGATGGAAAGCCCTGTTGTTGATATACTAAACGGCGAAGATACCGTAGAAGAATCCAGTAGGTTTTATATTGAACAAATGG
Organism: Hydrozoanthus sils; assembly: GCA_027575215.2. Taxonomy (NCBI): domain Eukaryota; kingdom Metazoa; phylum Cnidaria; class Anthozoa; order Zoantharia; family Hydrozoanthidae; genus Hydrozoanthus; species Hydrozoanthus sils. The sequence continues at coordinate 1,094 of JAOBRD020439868.1, read as the reverse complement.
TGCAGAAGAACAAAATCCAGTAGGTTATATTTAACAAAGGGTTCAGAAGAAGACGATTGTACATGATTCAGTGGCGATTACAATTACAAACAAAAAGCAACCTCATGAAGACACCTGCTTAAGTTTTTACTGCGGGACTTGAGCTAGATCAATGTTTTAGACACTTGTTTAGTCGTATTGAGGCGTAATATATTCCTGAAATACAACTACTGGTTGTCATTGATCTGAATGATTTAAAGCGAGGTGAATACACTCAGCAGAATTTCGTGAAGCGGATCATCGATTGGACCCAACTCGAGCTCAGAACGTTGCATGTTTTATGGCTTAAACGCCCTCAAGCTTTTTACTCAATACTTTTAGACTTGCTTCAGAATGACATTGTTATTCACAATGCTGTTGCATAAATATCGATATAAATTCTTTATTTTTGTAGTTATATATTTAAAGTTTTAGGCGTTACTTTGCTTTTCTCTCTCATTGAACAATAAAATTGAGACAGTTTCTACAAACCTTGCCTTAGTTGAAATGTAGATATTTTCGATGCCAGTTCCGATCGCTCTGGGAAATTCTGTTAGGGTTAGGGTTCTGGTTTGACAGACGCACGTAGACAGAAAGAAAAGCTAATATAAATTTCCAAACTTCTAGATTTTATAAGAACTATATTTTTATGTAAATATAACGAAAATTCTTAAGTAAAACGTAAAAATTTTCCTGTAGTGTTAACAAGAAAGGGAATAGAATGCGAAACTATGATGAAGTAAGCAGCAACTGCCTCCTTGGTAGTGGAGGCTTGAAAGAGTCTTCCCTCTGATATTCTGTTATTCAGTAATGCAATAGGCAGTATTGTAATAGAGTTCCCCTAGACGATGGTGTGGATCGAGCTACCAGTGTGAAGTAGATGGTGGGTTCCCCTGGATTGTGGTGTGAATCGGGCTACCAATCTGGAGTAGATGGTGGTTTCCCCTGGATGGTGGTGTGAATCGGGCTACCAGTATCGAGTATATGGTGGAGTCCCCTGGATGGTGGTGTGAATCGGGCTACCAGTGTGAAGTAGATGGTGGTTTCCCCTGGATGATGGTGTGAGTCGTATGCGG
>JAOBRD020439760.1:7592-18458 GCA_027575215.2 Hydrozoanthus sils | reverse complement strand
GCTTTAGCCTCCCCAATTTTTTGAAAATTATGAAGACTTACTGAGAAAAAGTGTTTTCAGCTCCCCCCCCCCCCACTTTGAGTCACTAGTCAGCGACGTTCCAGCTGTTTTTTTTAACAAAATGGTCTACACGTATACACAGGGCTAAGAGTGTGTACGGTATTGAATTTCGAGTTCACTTTTAATTCGTTCAGTCTTAGTTTTCTTGTTTTAAATACTGTCTATAAACTAGAAAATGATATGGGTATTTTTTAGTATTTTTAGTATATTCTTGCCTGGGGACTCGCCTTTTCCGACGGCTGATCATTCATACCCCTTTCTTCTCGGAGTACCTCCTGCCCGTGCCCCCTCCCCCTCTCCGAGCTCTTTTCTCGCTCTCTTCGGCTCTGGAAGTAGAAACAGGAACAGCTGTTTATCTCGTCATGTTTCAGCCAGTTGGGGATAATCATAGCATAGTAGTGAAGTGGAAAAAGGTTAATTTGGTCTCATTGCATCAGTGCGTTGGCATATATTTATAACAATTTGTAAAATTAGCCCAAATTAGTTACGAATAACTTGACGTATGTAAATTATCCTAAGATTCCTATGATTTGTTCGATAAAAATCTTGCTTTTTCGAAAATCCCTCCGAGAAGCTACAAGTCTTTTCAAAAAGCCAGCTTCATACCTAGTTTCAAATCACTACATTAACGCTATGAATGATTTTCTTGCTGTTTCACTTTCAGTGTATACTGATATTAATAATTTCTTTCACGCAAACCAAATTCGTAAAAACATTGAAATACCGGAAATCAGCAACATTTCATCTTTACTTTTTTTTAAAAAAATGACCTAATGTGACAGCGCGTGTCAGCATAATTGGTCTTTTTACTTCCCGAAAACACAGATATAAATTATCAATTTCGGATATTTGAATGGGAATGTTTTGTACAACCTACAATGAACTACCACCACGTGTAACAAAAATATAGTTGTCGTAATGCTTCATCACGTCATTACAGAAACTTACGGCGGCAACCAATGAAGTGAGAGCCCTGAGTTACGCGATGGGGCCCCCCGCATGATAAAGTAAAAACGTGCGCGAAACTTCCTCTCGTCTCTCTTTTCCAACGATTTAGTTGTTTGACTACATCAAACGGTTTTTAGCAAATTTTGCGCACGACGCGGCTAAAAACCCACAAAAAAATTCAAAAAAGCCTACAAAAAAACAAAAAAAGGACAAAACCAAAAAATTTCTCATAAAAATTAGAAAACTTTTCAAAAAACCCAAGGAACTTCCGACAAAAATTCAGTAGTGAAACAAGATGAATCCAACTGCCGGTGGAACGAATTACCCAATTGCCTCTCTGTATGTTGGAGATTTGGCTCCAGATGTCACTGAAGCTATGTTGTTTGAGAAGTTCAGTTCTGCTGGGCCTGTTCTTTCCATCAGAGTGTGTCGAGATCTCGTAACTCGTAGATCACTGGGCTACGCGTATGTGAATTTTCAGCAAGCTGGTGACGGTAAGATAGTACAAGTACTATGTCTCGAGTTTATCTTTAATTCTTAGTATTTACCAATAGGCTGTTCTTTATAGGAATAAAAAATGTGTGATTCTTGTTGTAATGCTGGTTTTGCGTCCATATTCTAGCGGAGACATGTCTCGATACGATGAACTTCGATTCTATCAAGGGACGGCCTTGTCGAATCATGTGGTCCCAACGAGATCCTTCCCTTCGCAAGTCTGGTGTTGGCAACATTTACATCAAGAATTTGGACAAGAGTATTGACAACAAGGCGCTATATGATACCTTTAGTGCCTTTGGATCGATCTTGTCCTGTAAGATTGCTCAGGCTGAAGATGGGACTCCCAAAGGCTATGGCTTCGTGCATTTCGAAACACAAGAGGCAGCCGATTTAGCTATTACCAAAGTGAATGGCATGTTGCTTAATGACAAGAAAGTGTAAGTTAAAAACGTTTCGAGGTTTTTTTGTGAACTTAGAACTATTTCTTGAACTTGGTATATGTGAAACATGTTTATACATTTTTTTTATCTCGGGCTTTACACTTCTGTTCATGTGTTGAAAATACTACGTGTTCGTTTGACTTTTCATTTCGCCTGTCTGCAATGTTATTGTGATTTGCCATTGCCTTTGTTTGTCTCTTATCCGTTATCATTTTGGACCAGAGCTGTCATAAAACCGTTTTGTAGAACGGGTGCCATCTCCATAATATATAAAACCCAAGATCACGCCTGTGTTTTATCAGTAATGAATGAATAAACCCCCTTCCCCTCCCCCAGTGACCCTTTATTGAGTAACTGCCCTGCAGTTCTACACAAATGAAAGTTCTTGCAATGCTGTGTTAGGGTTTGAACTAAGGTTTTCACTTGGAGACTGTAGATAAAATGTTGCTTTCAAACAGTTTGGCCTGTAGATGCAATTTAGAATTTCGTTTTGAACCAATACCTATTCATATTGAATTCTAGGTATGTAGGAAAGTGGATGTCAAAGAAAGAGCGTATAGACAAGATGGGAAACCAGCCTAAAAAGTTCACCAATGTGTTTGTGAAAAATTTTGGTAAAGAAATGAATGAAGAAGAATTTGAGAACTTGTGCCTTCAGTTTGGTAAAATCCAAAGCTTCATGCTGGCTAAAGACTCAGATAATTCCAGCAAAGGGTACGGGTTTGTGAGTTTTGAAACACCTGAACAGGCTGAAGAGGTATGTTGGAACCTTCGGTTTATCTGTAGTAGAGTTGCTACACATCCAATAGTTCTATATAAGTTTTTAATTTTACTTTGAGAGGTTTAAAGTCTTCAAAGATATTTATTTGTGTGTAAATTTGTAAATCTCCTTTTCAAAATGTTCAAAACTTGATGTTATCTACAGATAGAGGAATAAAAGTTTTCTTTTCACCTAAAAATTGATTGTAGCCTCAGAAAGTAGCCTGTAGCCAACTTGGAGTTGTGAAATCATGGGTGGCGGAATTGGGGGGGGGGGGGTGGTTATTGGAGGGCAACCCCAAATAACATTTTGGCTAACAACAGTAATTTGTGATTAGGAATTTCAGATTTCTTTTATGAACTATTACAATTACCACTGTGCCCCTCCCCAGTAGTTTTTTTTTGCTTCTGTTGCCCATGAAAACGTATTGTGAAATGTAGGAAATCGTTCTGCAACTCAACCTAGACCAACAAGGCAGACAGAAGGAAGAAGGGAAAGGGGAATTAATGATAACAGACCATGGAAAAATGAGAAGATACTGACAATCCTTCAAAAGAAGGACTTACTGTCAAAAATGTCACTATCTTTTAATTATTCCATGGTGTAGATTTTGAAATATTTACCAAAGTGTAATAATAGTTAGCTTCCATTTTGATATTCTTGTGGTCAGAATGAGGGAGGCAGAGCTTTGTTGAAAGAGTGTCAAACAATAAATGAAAGTTGTGCCCTATTGTTCTTCTTAGAAATGTAAGAATGTATTAGTTGGAATGTTCAGTCTTTTTTCCTTATTAAGATAATTTCAGTAAGTGATTAGGCAGATTTCATTAGAGTAATGTTTACAAACAGTGCTATTGAAATTAACGAAAGATAAATTTTCTTCTTAAAGGCTGTTAACAAGATGACCCAGATGGATTTTAAAGGCCGCAAATTGTATGCTGGTCGAGCTCAGAAGAAAACTGAGAGGCAGGCAGCCCTTCGTCATGAGTTTGAAAAGAGGAAGATTGAAAGAATGAACCGTTATCAAGGTGTCAACTTGTATGTGAAGAACTTGGATGATACTGTGGACGATACTCGCTTGCGTCAAGAGTTTGGTCAATTTGGCACAATTACTAGTGCTAAGGTTATGACTGATGACAAAGAAAATTCCAAAGGTAAGGGTAATTATAGTATGATATTTTTAAGTGCAACTGTGTAAGATTCAATTAAAGTTATTTTATAACTGTTGCTTTTAAATGACATAAGGATTGATCCAGGGTTCACATGTTTTTAAAACTAGTTAATGTAAGTGGGAGAAAAATGTCTTGCAAATACAGGTGAAAAGACAATAAGGCAGCCCATGCTTGGTGGTCAGCCAAGATTGGGGCATTTGAATATCACTCTTTTTCCTTTATTTACTACGTTTTCATTCATTTTGATGAGTGTAAATTATCCTTAAGTGTAATTGCTAGTAAAGCTGTATATATATGTAATTTATTATAAACTTGTTTATCTGGAAGTTTCTCACTTAACAAAAAGTTTGGCTGTTCAGTTGTTGTTAATGTTTGCGCATAACTAAGTTTTATTTTCAGTTTGTAGTGTAAGTGGAAATGATGTGACATGGCTTGCCAAAGATTTGATTACCTGCCCTAGTTTTCAGTTGAGTCCTAGTTAGTTTTAATAGGTACCCAATAAGTTTGCTGTTAAACTGGGATCTTGTGGTTTGAGATCTGCGAGACTAAACAGGCTGCTTAAATGTCAGTTTTAAGAAAACAAAATGTGACAGAAATATACCCTGGGCCTTAGATACTATTTGGTTAAGTTATAGTAAATATACAATACAAATGAACTAAACAACTTTATTTCTTTCAAGGTTTTGGGTTTGTGTGTTTTTCCTCTCCGGAGGAGGCTACCAAGGCTGTCACCGAGATGAATGGCAAGATCATGGAGCGCAAGCCCTTGTATGTTGCTCTTGCTCAGCGAAAGGATGAACGACGAGCACACCTTGCAGCTCAGCACATGCAACGCATCTCTGGTATGCGCATGCATCAGGTAATGTGGGAATGTTGCGTTTTTTTTACCTAAAATTTCCACTTAGCCAAGAATGCTATCTGCAATAGATAGCTGATTCACAGTTCTGGTATCTAGATTGAACAGGGTTTGTCACCAGCAGCTGGCAAAAGAGTCAATTTTCTTCAAACCACAAGCTGGTTACTATTGAAGTTTACAATCTGCTTAAAAAGTTGAGACCAGTTGAAGCAGATAGATTATATTTTATAGAGTGGTTGGTAGATTACTCAAAGGTTGTTTTTTTTTTTTGGATGAAAGTTAATTTATGAGGTTAAAACAAGAGTTGTTGCCCTGTGGTTCTGCATACCTATAGGCACCATATAGTGATTGCAGTGGTTTATGGGCATAAAGAAACTCCTGTGAATCTGCAGTGGTGTGCATAATATTACGAATGACACATTTACTAGCATTGCACTAGGTACAGAAACTGTCGAGTAGTCAGCAATGATTATTGCCAATCCTTTGCTTTGTATGAGTAAGTTTGTATGTAAGGAGAGGTTAGGTTAGAAGTTGATTATCTCGCTAGAGCTGAAATCAGGACAACTCTTTTTTAGCTTAATGCCTTAGAATGGTACTATATTTTCTGGACTATAACCTGTGGGTATCTGTTAATTTTGCCATGTATCAGAGAGGGTGCAGGTTATGTGTCGGCTCAGGTTATCTGTTAGATTCTGAAGTTGGTACGACCAGTCAGCATTCAAGTTTTTTTTTTTCGGCCAACTAGTATCACTTAAATTGTTCTACTATTTAGAAGCAAATGAAAATGTTGTCAACATCATCAAGGGTCCGGGTATAAGCTGATGCGAGTTATCTATTGACATTTGTTTCTCCTAGCCATGAAAATGTGGAGGTGTGGGTTATAGTGCTGAAAATGTTGGAAATAGCAAGGATTTTGTGTATGTTAGGAATGTCAAGTTATCAAGTGTTCATTATTAAATTCCTTTCCTATTGCAGGCTGCAGGGCAGCAGGTTGGACAGATGTTTCCCCAGGCAGGAGGTTTCTACATGCAGGCTATGCCACAGGTAAAGCGAGCCTTGATAAAGATTTTTTTCACAATCAAAGTGTTGGTGTAAGACACTTTTGTTCTTTGTGCTGCTTTTATGTGTTTTTTTTTGCTTTCTTATTCAAAGTACTAAAAGAAATTTCCTGTTGTAGGGGCAGCGACCATTCTTTACTCCCCAGTTCCAGCAGGTCCGTCCCAGATGGCAATCCAACCCACAGCAGCAGCAGCAAGTGCGTGCCTCCCAAATGCAAGTTATGCCTGGGGCAGCCCAAGTCCCACGTGCTCGAGGTGTGCGACAACTTGCTCCAAGAAGTATGGGTCCTCAGCATGTGGCAGCTGGAGCTCCTCCAGCACAGCGCATGGGTGCCATGTCTCAAGGCCAGCAAGGACGAGTTGGACCACAGGTGCCACTACAGCAGCAACCAAGACAAGCATTCAAGTTTGCCCAAGGAGTGCGTAACCAAGCAGCAGCTCACCAGGCAACAATGCCAATGCAGCAGCCAGAACAAGTTGCTCCCCGGGCCATTCATATTCCTGTAAGTTAGCTTGCAGCTGTGACATGCAAAGTTGAGGGACTGTGCAGCATTAGTTGGAAGTCTTGTGACAAATACCCACATCTCATTTGTGTTTAGCTAAGCCAAAACAAGCACTGTCACCTGTTGTATTTCTCAGCCACCTACTGATTTTATTCTATTGCTTTATCATTTTCTGAAGACCCAGTGCATAGCTTAGGCTTCTGCTATTTTGTATTTTAGATAAAAATGTTGAGGATTTGTTGTAGCTCAAACTGTTTGATTGAAGTTTGAGAGGTGCAAGTGGACTGTAATTTGCACTCGATCAAACTAACCATTTTGCTGTGTTATCTTTACTCAGGGGCAGGAACCACTAGATCCTAGTGTGCTGGCTTCTTCCACTCCTGAAGAACAGAAACAAATGTTGGGAGAACGTCTGTTTGCCTGTATCCAGAATACCCACTCTGACATGGCTGGCAAGATTACTGGCATGCTGCTGGAGATTGAGAATGCTGAGCTGTTGCACATGTTGGAATCCACAGAGGCATTGCATGCAAAAGTAGATGAAGCTGTATCTGTGCTCCGAGCTCACCAAGCTAGAGAAGTACAGGCTCAGGCAGAGAAAAATAATAATTAACCGGATTTGTCCTACCATTTACAATGCAAAGTGCTATCACACAAACTCCCAAACACACGCTTGCAAACAAACACACAAGGAGTTTCATTTGATTTGTGGTCACTGGAGTGGGACCATATTATTTGTTCTGTTAGTTGTTTGTGAATTAGTCATTAAAGGGAAAGAGAATTTAACTTGTGTGCTTTTTGTTTTGACCAAAAGAAAAAAATATCTCCAACAATGTCAATTAGAGTTACAACCCATCAACTAGACAGCATAATAGTCTCTTTCTTTGCCACGAGATTGAATATCTCGGTGGATTCATTGAATAGGAAACTAGAAAGAGGAAATAAAAGAGCAGGAGTGAAAAGGAATTACATCCATCCAATTCCCCTTCCCAGTCTCCTATTTGATGAAGGTAAAGAGAGTTTTAAAATTGCAATTAGATAATTGCACCTTGAGTGCTTGTTCACACTGGGATCTGAGGAAGGTGTGGGATTTTCTAATAACTAGAAATGAAATGAAATCAACAGCATGATCAAATTTTGGAAACGTGATCATAGTTGATGAAAAACAACTGAAGACTTGAATGCAATGAACTATACGTAATTTGGGCAGGAAGGGTGAAAATGCAAAATTCTTTGTTCTGAGTATTTTGATTTTCTCTTCCCTGAAGCTTCTTACTGCTGATCTCACATTAAATCCATGTTACCCCAAACACATGGACAAACAGTTATTGGGCCATAGACTTTTTTTCAAAAATGTTGCCGATCTTAATATTTTACAGGTGTATTCAAATTAGCTTTGTTCTTGAGTATGATTTTTATTAAGAGTTTTTTAACATGCTGCCCAAAGTGAGGCTAAGTCAGGCTAATTTGGATGCATAGAAAAGAATCTTACTAGAAGCTTCTTACAAAAAATGAGGTGCTGCAAGCGTTATATAAATGACACATGTATGTAAAAAGAAATAGTGCTTTCGAAATTCAGACCGTGACGAGTGTTGGTTGGGTTGCGATGATGGTATAGGGGAGGCGCTCAAAACGATTCCAAATGCTTTAAAAATTCACAGAAATAAACGAAACGTGTCAGTTCTTTTCTTGTTCAATTCTTTGGTACTTTTTAATCATCAGTACTATGTAAATAGCACTTGACGAATGTAAAAGGTTTAGTTTAATAATTGATTCAATAACTATGCCGAGCTATTTGGGCCGCTTCATGTAGCCACAATCACTATAATTATTGAGGTAATAATGGATGGAAAGTGGTCTAAAATACTATATTCGCGTTAATTCCTATCTGTTCAAATTCCACAAATTTATCACCAAAGACCAAACTTTAACTGGTGCATGTATGCCCCCCCAAATCTTTCGAAGTAGTTAAAATTTTTCGGAGGCCATAACTGAAATGATAGCCACTGTACTTAGACCTTTTTCAAAATGGCAGCAATTTTTGCTGCAGGTCAGGAGAGCATCAACACTATTCATGCGGGCTTCCTATGCCCTGGGCACTTCTAGTCACTTTTTTATCTGAGCGTCTCTCAATCTTATGAATGGGCGATGGATGATCCACTGAACATGCAAAACATTTGAGTCAGCGGAGGTAACGCAAGCAGCTTTCATGTTGAAAGTGAAGTGCGGCGAGCTTTCATATCGTAAAATTTCCCAAGTTGCAAACAAAAGCACGATGTAAACGTGCTTACAAATCAGCTATGGCTAACCGAACCAAAACTGACACGTTTTTATTTCTGTGAATTTCAATTCGAACTCCAACAGGAAACCGAAATAATATTTCGAATTATTGTTTGGGTTCGAATTAGGGACGTATCACTTTTTTTATGAGAAGGGGGATGGGGGTCACGTTTTTTTTCCAGATTTTAATATTAAATATTAACAAATTTTGTAAAAAAGGTATGCAGTATCAGAAATCAGAGTGCAAGCTGTACTTCTAAGCCACTGTTTGTTTCACTTTTAAAATAATGGTAAAAAAAAGTTCTATCGAGACAAGTGGTTACAAGACTGGCCCTCAATGCTAACACCAGGGTGTCAAGCGCGAAAACAATTGCAAAAAATTGGAAAATAGGAATAAGAATGCTGAAAATTGAAAAAATAGGAATTTTCTCTTCAAAACAGAAAAAAAATAGGAACATTTCTGTAACTTGCACTCTGGTATATCTACCAATTTATGATGTCAAAACAGCAATCATAGCTTACTTCTATGCACACCACTTAAATACATAAATGGGCTGCCCCTATTTCAATGAGCAGCAAAGCATGCATGCGTATCAACAAAACATAATTCTCAGAAAACAAGTCTTAACTTCAACTATACAGTTATAATATCCGCCACAAAAGTGACAGCTCTTTGCTGGTGGCTGTGCTGAGGGAAATGCCTTTTGAAGAGGCTTGTGTGTTTTAGTATCTAAGGAACTCCGCTTCTCACCCATGGCCTTTAACTGCTGCATTGCCTTTTCTCGCTTGTTCCTTGAAGTGTCCAGCATCATAGTTGCAACACTAACACTCTGTCTATTCACAGTTAACGCTGAAAGAGCACCGTGGAGTTTGGAGGTTGCGTCACTTAGTAACTCATCTGCAGCTTCTAAATCTTCTCTTGCTTTCTTCTCATTCTTTAAAATATCCGCCTCGTTCTTTGTCAAAATATACCTGGACTTCAACAACTTCTCCTTCAGTATTTCTTCTTTTTCTTTCTTTTAGTTTCTTCTAACTTCTTCTTCTCTTCATTTTCTTGGTCTTATCTTGCCTTGTACGCTGAGTGTGCCAAACGTACAGATTTCCTTATTTCTTTGGCGACAGGCATCTTCTTCGGTTTACAGTTTACTAGGTCGTGGAACTTTACCGCATCCTTTTGGAGCCGCAAGCCGACAAGACAATGGTCTGCTTCCCAACTTTTGATCGTTCCTTTGTTACAAGTCTGGCGTTCACCAAAAGGCTGCACTCAGAGTCGGCATAAAATGCATGGGCCAAAACAAGGCATGATTTGACCAGATGGGGAAGAAGTTGATAATGGCCATTACCTTCAACAGATGTCAGCAAAAACACAGCCCTCCAATGGTAAACTCGCTGGTCGGTATCTATGTCAAATATGCCACCTTCGTTCTGGTAGAGATTCAACTTATCCAAGACTGCTGCATGCAGAGTCGATTTCTGGTAACAGCTTCCTTGGAAGATTCTGGATGGAGATGGTTGTACATAGACTTAAGTTCTCTTTTAAAGGGTTTAGGCAACCTAGATTCTTGAGAATCCTCAGTAATTAAGATGTAATTTGTGATATGGCTGCTCCAAAAACGCACGTATGCAAAGAAGTGCTGCTTTCTGTTTGTCGGATTTCAGCAGTGCCAAACACTTTCTTGTGTTATCACCTATAAGAAGTTCACCGTCAGGAAGTTGATCCTTGATACCCTGGCATGAGATCAATAGCAGTTCCGAGCCATGTACATCTTTCTATTGGTCTGACTGAACAAATCATCTCATTAACTTTAAAAAGGGTCAAGCGCATTGCATTATAAATACCACATGTATGGTTGGACCACTTGTCTGCACCACGGTTATAACCTCTTCAAAGATGGGGACAGTGCTTCTTAGAACTCCAAACATAAATCTTGTCACATTCCGTTCACTTGTGGCTAGTAGTGCTGCTGCCCGCTTGAAGTTGGTGCTCTTCGGTTTCCTTGTGTTATCTTTCTCGAGATCCTTGATAGATTGTGCCCCACTGTTCAAGCACACGGAGAATGGCAGGGCCAATGCTTAGCCAACGAACTTCTGTGTGTTGCTGGAAGTTCTCAATATCAGCTCCTAAGTTGGTCTGCAGTTGCTGGTAGTCCTCTTTCCTTGCAGCACTGTACTTGGAGATGGCATTAAGATCCAAGCATAGCTGATCGATGTCTTTGCCATACATTTCAAGTCCTTTACCAAAACCGTTATGTATGACTTGCAGAACACAGCTTCCAAGATGAACAAATCCTTTA
>JAOBRD020439656.1:0-18461 GCA_027575215.2 Hydrozoanthus sils | reverse complement strand
GTGGTCTCTGATATTAAAGATCCAATTTTATATTCTGTTTTCTGGGTCCGTTGGCGGGGAGTAGTATAGTACTTGGGATGTGAGCGCACACTTTTATAAAAGTGTGCTCGCACCCCCAAGTACTATACTACTTATTTCGACAGGAAACCAACAAGAATTTCACTGAGCTTCTCTATGTGTTATCGAGGTCTTTCAAACTAGTTTCGCGGCCCTCTCACGACGAGCTGGTGCCATCACCGCAGTCGAATTCTTGGTTTCAAAGCCGAAACAGTGACAATCCTTGGTCGAAACTTCGGTAGAATCTGTGCATTCGCGACACTGTGTTTCACATCACTTTAAGCCAAGTGGCTAAACCCAAAACAGACATCGAGGGACTCGACAGAGAGATAAGTGATTGAGCCAGTAGTAAAAGTTGTTCAGAAATGAATGACCTTTAAATATCACATTGTATACCTTTTATGCTGAATATTACAATTGATCATTGTAAACATGTTTGACTCGGAGAACGACGCTCAACAAGGAGATAATGCTGCAAAAATATGCGAATCACGATCAGAATGTCGCTGACAGAGAACTCGAACAGAAAAAGGAATGGAGATGGACTTCGACGTGGCTACGAAAAAGCAAAACAAGGCAGCCAACACTTTGAAAAAGAGGATAAAAGAAACATAAGAAGCTCTAAGGTGGCACCAAGACATCACAAAACTACAAACTTTCCAAGACGGACTAGGGATCGAACACCTTACAAGACGACTTTATTGACCTTTCAGTAAAACTTGACAGAGACAGCGAGAATGACGAAGCCCAGTTCAAAGCGCTTACAGACTCGGCGCTAGAATGCCTAGCAGAAGTGAAGGTTAAGTTAAAAGATCTAGAGTTCAAAAGGATAGAGCTTCTCTCGAAAAAGTCGTCTTTGCGTCTTATAAGCCGAAGTTTTCGTCGGACAAAGGACAAAGCCCAAAACCCCAAAGAAACGTCAACGAACCTCTAGGATCCCCAACATCTTTAACATCTAACGAAACATGATCATCTCCGCCTGTTTGTCTCGACGTTAACGCCCCAGTATCTTTCGCCACAATAACCCAGTTTTACACCGTCCTTCGTACCCCCACAGTTTAATCCATATTTGCTACATCCCAGACGACAGGACATGCCCTTACAGCTTCAACCCATTTCGAAGGAAACGACCAAAATTCAAAGTCGGCAAGACAGCTTTCCTAAACGCCTTATGAAGCCAAAATCGATGTCTCAAATACCTCAAACAGAAACCGTAGAAACTCAAGTCCCGGTAAAAAATGTCTCGCACACTCTCAGACTTATTGGTCAAAAGGAGCCCCAGCCCAACCCAACACGGTCAACGTTGTATGCACTCGAGCTCTGCGAATCCAAACCATCCCTTTGAACACTCGTTCCAATACAAGCAACTCTCACTACTGCGCGACGGAACCGAAAATCACTCCATTGGCCAATACTGAAGCTCAATCAATGTTGTCAGCCTCAGTGACCGTAAGTACCATGCTCGCGTCCTCTCGACCTCCGCATGTAACTGCTATGAAGACACACCCTATCACACCAGCCTACACCGTGTCACCAGGAATTATTCCCAACGAACAGTCATTGTCACCGCCACAATCATACTTTTTACAAGCTGATTTTAACCTGAGCATTGCTGACTCAATAGCCCAAGTAGCACATATGCGGCGTCTTCCTCAAGCCAAGCCAGAAACCTTCAGAGGTTATGACAAGGACAAGACCGGATACCAGATTCTTTTTGTGGGAAGCAGCCTTCGATGCTCTCGTCGACTCAGCTCCTATATCACCACATCCGAAGCTATGTCTTTTATACCAACACTTAGACAAGAGAGCGAAGAAGGTCGTCGGACAACTGCAATTCATGGTCGACCAACCCGCAATGGCGTACACCGAATCAACAAGATGCTGAAGCTCAGATTCGATCATTCGGCCATACTGTACACAGAATTTGAACACAAATTTACAGCTGGCCAAAGATAGGAAACAATGACGCACAAGGTATACAAGAATACAGTGACTTTCTAAATCAAGTGCAGGTAGCAAGTCGTTACATCTCAAATTTAAAGATTTTCGAGTATCCGTCGAAAAATACAAGCCCTCGTCGAAAAACTTCCGAGTGTTTTTAAGGCGCCAAAAGGAAGAAATCGCCTTCACCTTCGACGTGGAACAGATGTTTCACGGTTTCTTCGTGAACGTTGAGGATAGAAACTTTCTACGATTCCTGTGGTTTGAAGAAAATGGCCTCGATAGTCGAATCGTTGAATATCGAATGAATGTGCACCTGTTCGGAGCTATATCATCTCTTTAAAAGAGCCATTCCACTGATACGCGCACTGCGCTCATGGACCTATTGAAGTCTTGCATAGATGGGGCTAAGACAGCATTTCTGAAGGGTGTTTGAAGGCGGACACGAAGGGGGTATGCCGGGTCTCCATATAGGCACATCGGCTGACCTGTTCGGGAAAAAGCACATCGCTGAAGATTATCAAGAAGTCCTGAATCTGCTAACATGCCAGAATCGTGTTTCTTTCCTTCTGAAAATAATAGGAATACTGGTTGAATGACATCTTGGCATACACTTTTTTTTATAAGAACGTCTAATTTTAGAGCTGAGGATAGATTTTCTTAAGATGTTTTATTTTTTAGAATTGGGTACAAACTCTTTTATATTTTCTATTCACAAAAGAATTTATGTAAGTACAGGGGTTGTGAGATAGAAATAGTTTTATGTTATTGTTGTTGTGATTATTATATATAACCTCATACAGGTAAGTTCTGAAGTCATTTCTCTGTGACTGATTGTGTTGGTGTTCTTATCCACCGCATGGACAGTTGTTGTATACTGTGCAGTCAAAGTGGAGTAATGTCGCTGGAGTAGTCATCCGAGCATTAGACAATATTTAACAGTTTAACAAGTTATTTCCACTGAATGCAGTATGTAAAGTAAAATAATGTTCTCTGGGTATCCTCAGCCTCATCATGTTCATAAATTTGGAGATTTTTTCATCCCCAAGGTTTTTCCAAAAATGGTTAGCATATGTAAAGAAAGAGTGTATCTACAGTAAAAACCCGCGTGTAAGAACCTATGGTTTTAAGAACCTGCTGGCAGAAACTTGCCATTTTAATACCCCACAATACAAGAACCTTGTTAGCCAAGCAAATTTAAACAGGTTCTTATAAGTGGGGTTGCATTGATACTCGGCTGTTGATTTGTTTATTTTCAAAATTTGTTTATTTATTTGATTTCTTTGTTAATTTTTTCTTCTTTTTTTATCTATTCATTTTTTTTGTCTATTTTATTTATTGGGAGTTTATTTATTATTCAGTTACTGTTGGAAAGATAATTTAATTTATATTGTTTAGTAAGTTTTGTTGGACTCATTGACAATATAGATGTAAATAAAAAGCTTATAATGAAGGACAAACAAATATTTTTTACTTTTTTTACGGTAATCAACAACCATGCTTCCTCTATAGAAATTAAGAACCTAATTAAGAACCTATTTAGTCAAAACTGCTAATAACTACCCCAAAATATAAGAACCTGTTTTGCCAAATCTTGAGAAAATGTAGGTTCTTACACGCAGGATTTTACTGTATTTGATACGATTCAGAAATACTAAAGACAGTCAAGTAAAACAGTTTCGAAAATTAAGTTATTCACTGATAGCTACGTAAATCGTTTCTAAATTTCACAAAGACTTACCTACAGGCCCATAAATATTAGCTATTATTCCATTCGGCAAAGTAACTGACTGGAACTTCAGCGCGTGTACGCGTTTGTGGCCATTATAAACTATTCTTTGTTGTTCTCCTGGACGACAAATCGGTCTCACAGTTCCGTCGATGAATCCTATGCAGTTATCCAGCGCTGCACCTTTGTCTGAAATACGCAGCAGCTGCATATACTTCGAGATTTGCAGGATTAAGAAGAGAGTTATTCCACTGGGTAATTTTGTGTCCGTGTTCATCATAAATAAAATCCAAAACCGTGTTATAGATCATACTTAACGTCGGAACTGGCCGCCCAAACCGAGGGATCAAATCAGAGTAGCGACAAGGATAAGTAAGTCGCTTTAAAAGTATGCATAGCCTTTGTGCCCAAGTGGCAAATGAACTTCTCGGGGATCCCAAGCGCTTCAGCGAGGAGTGGAATATCCATTTTAGCGAAGCGAAGTTCAGCTTTGCACTCCGCGTCACCTATCTCTTCCAAATCGAACCTGTCGTATTCCTCGTACAGAAACTCTGGGATATTTGAAATATTCGCTTCATATAGCAAAATAAATTCATCATCGTCAACGACACCCTCATCATAGCATTGAACAACAACATCTCTAACATCTCTAAAGGACGTCATTAAGAAAAAAAACTGAAAATGCTGCACTTTCAAGCATTTAACTAGCCAACTTGGCGTCGCCGTCCCAGAACAACACGGTTCTTAATGTTTTTTCTCTTGGCGCGCGCGACGGGACTCTCCCCAGTTTTACTCTACCGCTGCCGTCGCCGTCCTGGCTTCCCGTCGTCGCTAGTGAGACACCATGGACTTTTCTTTTATTTGAATGCGGATGATATGCAGATTTATATAACCTTTAAGCCACTCATAAACGGCAGCTTGGAATATTCCAAGAATTTGAATCAGGGATCTAAACGCGATTCATCCATAAGGATGAAAAATAACAAGCTGAAGTTAAATGACGAGAAGACTGATCTTCTGGTGCTAACAGCTCGACATCATCCTTAGCCGCCAGTAGAAAGTATTGTTGTACGATCTGAAGTTATTTGTCCATCTAAAACAGTTAAAAATCTTGGAACAGTGTTCGACATCACACTTTCACTGGAAAAACAGGTCACTGCAGCTTGCAAAGCCGGCTTCTATCAGCTTCGAAACATTGCACGCATTAACAAACATCTGTCATTTGAATCAAATCAATTTCTGATTCACGCCTTAGTTACCTCAAGATTAGGCTATTGTAATTCTTTATATAACGGCCTGTCTGACTTCCTAATCAAGAAATTTCAGTACGTTCAGAACTCAGCAGCTCGCTTACTCACTGGCTCACGCAAATATGATCACGTCACTCCTATTCTAACAGAACTATACTGGTTTCCTGTTCAACACAGAATAATCTTTAAAACCCTGACACTTGTATGACCTATAAAACTCTTAAAACCGATTCGCCACTGTACTTAAAAAATCCTTTGCAACCTTACATCCAACCGCGAAACCTCCGTTCCTCGTCAAAGAAACTTTTGTCAGTTCCGAAATTCAACCTAAAGATCTATGGTGCAAGATCTAGAACCTTCTCCATCTCAAGCCCTACTCTCTGGAACCAGCTGCCAGATAGCATAAGACATACGCCCTCCCTTGATACGTTCAAATCAAGAGTTAAAACATTTTTATTTAAGCAAGTTTTTTGATATTCTTATCTTATTTTTGAATCTAAAAAATCTTTTTATGTTATCTTCATCAAATTTTTACATACGTATATGATTTCAATTTTGTTATTTCGATTTTTCTGTTAAGCGCCTCTGATCTGTAAGAAAAAGACGATATATAACACTAATTTGTTATATAACGGAGGGGTTGGCGCAGTGGTAAGATCTCTGCCTCCCAATTCTGAGGTTCCCGGTTCAATTTCCGGCCTGGTCGAACGTTGAATGTTTGGGTAACCTTCTTTCCCGCTAAAGGCCACTCAGCTTTCTATCCCCCCGGGGTCGGTAAAATGAGTACCAGCATACATAGATCGCTTTGAAGCGGCTGCCAATTGCGCCTATATATGCTTCCGGTCCGCTTGGGGTAAACTGATCATTGTAAAGCGCCTTTGAGCATGTACATTGGAAGGGCGCTATATAAATGCACCACTTTACTTTTTTAAATATTATTATTATTATTATTATTATTAGTTATCAAAATCTTAAGATATATTCCAGTTATCAAAATCTTAAGACTTATCCCAGTTTTCAAAATCTTAAGATATATTCCAGTTATTTTCAAAATCATTTTTAATTGGTATGAGTTACGCACAAACATTTCCACATATAAAGCATGGTAGACTGATGATGGTGGAATAAGTTTAAAAATAAGTGGAATAAGTTTAAAAGCTTCTTATTAAACGTCCACCCGTTTAACTGTTTCCCTCGTTGAATTAAATTAGAGACTATAAAAGCCTTCACTAGGTTGCCTGCCATATGGTTTTGATCTTTTCTTGACTAATACTATCGACTTTAACCTGTGTAAGATCCCCGCCATTTTATTGCCAAGAAACTGCACTTTAAGGTTTTCAGTGCAAGTTTATAAGTCGACCTCCGTACTTTGCAATAAATTTGTGCCTGAAAATTAAGCAAGAATTACAAAAACTTTTTCATGTAAGTAATATTTGTCCTGAAAATTCTTGTAATTAAATCTTCTTTATACAACGATAAATGAAATTAAAAACCTTTTCCTACTTTAATTTTTCGAAAGCTCGTGCAAGCTGCCTCGCAGGAAATTCACTCGGTTCACGATTGATACCAATATGGCGACGCCGTTTTACACGTTCAAAATAAATAAACTGTGTATATCGAGGTCTAAGGTAAATTTTTGATTCTTCAGCATCCTCGACATATACTGAAGGAGATAACTGCTCCGCTTTTTCAAAAATATCACACTCATTAAAAAAAAAACAAAAAAACTCGCAATAGCTTTATCAAATACGTTTCCACATAGTGCGAATAAAGTCCACAAGAGAAGATAGTATCAACAATATTGAGGGTAAAGTAACTAATACTAACAGCTATTATGAAAGAAAATCAAGTTAAACATCATGATGCGAATAACAATAATAGAAATAACTATTATATTCACCTTACTACTTGGAGTGAAGTTGTTATGATCGGCTAACTTCATAGCAACCCTTAATAGCTTATCATTTTCGTTCAACCTGTTGTGCCGTCTGAACATCTGAGTTGCGGTATTCGCACAGCTTTGACAACAATAATCGTTTGAGGTTTCAGTTGTGGTTTCATTTGTAAGCTCATTTATATTACAATTAAACTCAGTATGATATCACATACTTATGGATAAATATTTTTAAAAAAAACTACTGAATGCGTCGGCGAGCGGTGTAGTATTGTGTGATAAATAAATTATCGTCGTGTTTCCCATCAACTCACGGCGACGATAATATATTTATTACACGATACTACAAGTTGATATCTCAAATAGTCTCTCATAAAGTCTTTCATAGTTTCGTGGAACTGGATCGACCCATTCAGAAATCGCTCAAATGCAACTTTTAGTGTAGGTCTACCAAGAAATATATGTAGTGCTTTAGTAAGAAATGTGAGCGTTTCAAAGACAAAATTTAGAAGAACTGCCGCCAACATTTTTGTTAATCGACGAAGTTCTGGGCGCCGTTAAACAAATTCTGACCAAAAGTACTTCTCCGATACGTGTCACCTAGTGTTCACTTGTTGTCAGTGAGCGAGCCAATCGCATATCGGGTTAATCCATATTAGGACTATTGCGCAATTTTTCCATTTTCTGACTACAAAAATAGGAAAAAGAAAAACAATCGTTAGATTTCAACTGCTTTGCTACTGGCAAACCAGTGATTAATGTATTTTCTATATATTTGTATAAGGAAGTACAATAGCTACTGGACTGTTAAACTATTATATCGCAACCAAGTAGTTGACTTTGTCTGGCTAAAACTATGGCGAAAACGTACCACGATTGCATGTCCAGTTTCCAGTTGATCTGGTAAAACAATATTCCGTTTCTACAATAGCATTTTCACAGTGCTTTCTTAAAATGGGTTCCACAAACAATCCCAAAAAAGCCGCTGCTAATATCCCTAAAGAGGTTGCAGACACCACAAAGGCCCGTGAAAACTCTCTCCTAGCGTTTGATGTCTCTTGTTGCCCTGTGATAGCTATTGAGGTGACATAAAGAGCCCCAACACTTCCCCCCGTTATTAACAATAATACCAAAACAAACCACACACTTGGAAGAAAACGGTACCAGCTTTCAAAAACCAAAACTAACAATATGCTAGCCAAAATGCTTGCTAGAATCCACGTATGTTTGATATACGGATTGATATCGTGTTTGATACAAGACAATATCAGCCCGTACGACCGACCAATCAACTCTCCACATACAAGTACGAGAGTGTAAATGACGTATGAATCTCGGGGCCCGAAAGGAGCGCCTGGGAATGCCACTGTAGTGACAACTGCCTGCAGCGTTAAGTATTCAGAGAACATTCCAGAGAACAGCATCAAGAAAACTTTTAAGTTACGATAAACCAACGACAACTTGTCCCGGATAGTTAACTTGACTTTTTCCTCTTCTTCATTGGTTGCAAGCGAAGAAAATTGAACTTTCTGCAAGTTTTTTCGCGATTTGCTGCAAACTTCGAGGCAAGCACATTCATTTAACATCATGTACGACAATGGTAGGAGCAAAACAGCGCCGGAGAGGAAGAGAGTGGTGGACTTAGGTGAAACAAATCCTAATATGGTCATTCCTTTAGAAGAGAAATAGTAAACAGGCCTTACAAATAGTTTAATTCACAGTTGACTTGGAGCACGTGTGTATGTAGGTATAGAGTATGTATGCATATATGTATGTTGTGATTTTTTGTATGTAGATGCAAGTATGTATGTATGTGTATGTTTATTTATGCCCATATGAGGCTCCTAAATAAGTCCACTATCAGCACCAAGGGTTTTAAAATTATGATGAAACGGCCTTACTGATGATTAACTTGAGCATATGAGCCTGTATTCTTTTAAGACAGAGGATGTTCCATTATTGTAAATGGTTAATGACATGTTAAAAAGATAACGCAATTCATATTAGAGTTTAGAATTACCTGTGTAATACAGCGGAGCAGTGACAAACCCAATCCCTGATCCTGTAAAATACGCACTGACTGCCGTTTCAGTGTACATTGCTGTGAGGGGAACAAACGTGCTTTCCGCAGTCCCTGTCGCAACTGAAGACACCGCTACTCCGAACAGTTTCCATTCCACTCGGGAGGACAGAGAGATAAGCAGAATGCCACAAACAAATGTTGGGCACAAAAAGCCGATTTTTACCCAATACGAACATTTTTGTATCAAGAATGGGAACGTAGATGTAACTATGAAGAACGGAACAACTTGTACCATTAGTACGACGGTGGTAGGAAGCGAGGAGTGTGAGAGCAGGTCTTGCGCCGCGACAACAATGACGGACCACAGTCCATCAATGACGCTCCCAAATATAACAAATGCTAGCTTAGTTCGGAACCCATCCACATTTGTAAGCAATTTTCCTGTGCTGTTCTGTAAAGAATGCATTGTTCGTTATTAATTATCCTATCTGAAAGTGTGAAGTGAAAGTTAATTCAATCACTTGTAGTTTAACTGCCACAAAATGGAACATTATGTGTCAGTATCACGTGAATTTTGAGTGAAGACACATGACTGCAAATCTGTGGTGAATTGGCAGAACTGAAACTACTGTGAGGAACAATAGTCATAAGACTCCATTGCCATTCAGTTTTTGCTATCACAATATGAAACTAGTGAAGCTAATTTCTGAGGACATCAGGTCAACATGGATACCTGCTGTTTACCCGTAGTTTTAACATTTGTAATCAGAATATGTAAAGAGGCGTTTTACTCATAGGTATAACTTACTATTTAGGGTTTCGTTGTTTATCGAACTTTCGGTGAGTTGTTTTGTAGAGGTAGAACAGTTAGAACACTGTAAAACAACCAATGAGTACTTTACGTTTCAGTTTACTGTACTCAACGCTACGTTGCGAAATCACAGTAACTCGTCTATTTAGTCATAGATTATAGTTTAGTTTGTTCAACGCTAGACAATGAGGTTAAAATTACGTAGTGTTTTCTTGGCGAGCTCTCTACTTTTACTAGTATGTTCCTTAGTGACTATAAAAGACTGATCAATCTTTGTACTAGTTAAAGTGTTCTAAAGTTTGACTGACTATCTTAGCTTCTATTTTATTTCATGTTGGCGTCATCTTTTGTTTATTTGATTGCTTCATCGGTCAAGATTTGATCATTGTGCTGATATAATCCTTAGTGATTAGTTATTTAACAGCGTGTAAGCTTAGAGATATAGGAAGAAACGAATAGGAATAATCTCAAAAAGCCAAGAAAACCTTTTTCACACGCCAATGGTTGGTCTCGTTGCTGAAATACACCGTGACACTGTTGCTGAAGCTAAAAGGACCTTGTTTAGCATGTTATTTAAGAGATGCCCAAGAGTGCTTGGATAGTAATGCTTAGTAGGGATGGATTCACCTTTTAAATTCCGTTACGATCTTGACTGTACTCATGGTTGCTCGGAGAACATATTTTTTAAGTAAACCGGTATCGTTCTGTTTCAATAATAAGGAAAGGCACTGATCAAAGGTTGAGAGAAAAAGTGGTGTGATCCTTCGCTGTGACTTCATCGTACTATTTTAAAGATAACGAGAATTGAATAAGAGAGAGTGACGAAAGATCTAACAAGAAAAAGGGGGTTCCAAAATTCTGTCCTCGTGAAGTTTTTATTTCAGCAAGAGAGAAAAATTAACAAGAGATAAACCGCAAAAGGTCAGTCCGTCTTTTGTTTGGGAACTTATATATGAAACCTGTGCACTAAGAGAAGAAGCGATACAGAGTTGAAGTCGCTAAATTGTGACGCTCCGTAACGGCAGGGGAAATAGGCCAGTTGTTTTATAATTCGTGTGAACGGTAAGAAAAAAGATCTATCGGTTCAGGCAAATTCCTATTGTTTTTAGAATAAAGAAAAAAAAATAGATGTAACTTCTGTTAAAGGAAATACGGAAAAAAGAAGAAATGCTGAAAATTAATACAGAAGAGAGACTATCAAGCTGTAAAATGACGTGTCACGTGTTTCATCTCACCAGAGTTCTGATGTTTAATTTCAAATTGCGTAGCAATTACTTCAATTAAGGTACTAGATGTAGCAGGGCCCAGCCATAAACACAATAAACACTTCAGTGAACCATCTTAATCACATTGATATCTAAAACAATTTTTTGAATTACTAAAAGACTTAATCGCCCTAGCGCAGGGTTACATAAAGCCTGTGAATTGTTTGCAAAGGCAACACCTTTGCCTTAGCGACGGTTTAGTATTTCTCTCAACTTCTGTTAGAAAACTATTCGAAACCAACATCTAAATAAATTGTCTTACCTTGCTTTTGTTTCATTTTACGCATTTATGCGTCTATCTAATAAATGTATTTTATTGGATGTAATTTAAGAATGATTCATCCATTAAAAGCAAAAATACATGTCACTACTCATTCTTTTAGTTAAAATACGAGCTTTATTCTTTTTAGCAAACTAGCCTAATTTCTTTGCTTCGCATATCGAGTTAGGTGTTTTAAGTTATTTTGGTAACGAAATCTTTATAAAACTTTGTTTAATACAATATGTCATTTAGTATTCTTAGAAAAGCTAGCGCGACAGTTTTTCTAATTTTTAAATACATAAGTTCAGTTGAATATTGTATAAACGTTTCTTTAATAAATTTCGGTTTCCTTAACTTTTTAATATTTATATAGATATATATTGAACAAAACGGATGGATCCATAGATCAAACGATGAAAGTACCTGTATCCAATACTTGGTTAATTAAAAAAATGTGGTTAATCGAGAATGCGGTATTATCATACTCTTCTGACAATATTTTTAACATAATGAGTTATATTATTCTGAGTTCTAGAGCTACAGGAGTTTCTGACTAGTAAAGGTGTTGCAATGAGCCGCACTTCAAGATACAACCCCAAAGGAAATGAACAAATAGAATACAAAGTACAATGGTACTACGTGCAAGGCTTTTACGACCTGCCTGAAATCCTGAGCCATCTTTCAGCCGAGTACTGGCAATAAATCCTCCCTGATGTCTTACACTCTGTCCGTTCTCTGTTGTGTACTGCAAGAAATTGGACACCTCATGGGCGTTTTCTAGGCTTCCCTCGTCGGTCCTCAACTAGCAGTTCTATCCCTACATGGCTGACTGTGTCAAGTCCTGAGTACGTCAGGCGTAGCGTTTGACACAGCAAAGTAGACAGATAGATAGACAGATAGAAGCTTTTATTTATCCAGGATATGGAGGTAGAGGAAAATGGGATGCTCCCTTTTTTTGGGGTCCAGCTCTTAAATCGCGCGATGAGTGCCGAAAAAAAAGTGTACGTCAAGCCGACAAGCTCAGGGTTACTTCTCCACTACCACAGTCACGTGGACAGCCGATACAAGCATAGCTTGTCTGTTGCCATGCTTAACCGCGCATACCGGATATCATCACCTTGGGCGCATTTCTCAGAAGAATGTGAACGCTTGAGAGGATTTTTCCGAAAGCTGAGGTACCGAATCACCTTATCAATTCCGTTACCAGCAGATTTATATCCTCAAGAGTCGCAGGTTATGCTGGGTCATGTCATCAGAAAATTGCACTGACAAACACTTGACTGTCTAGTTAACAAGATACTATGTATATAAGATCTAAACCCAGCAGTGAATGTGCAGTCGGACCCTCTTCGTGTTAAAATATTTAATTAATTAGCTTGCTACTCTTATGTAAATTGTTGCTTACCATGTGACCTTGACAATGGCGCTAGATGCACCGAAACGTTGGTTTTTATGGCTAATTCTTCTTTTTTTTGTGTATTAAAAAATAATTGCTCAAGAAATAAGATAAAAGAGACGACTCGAAGAAACTTGAGATAAATGGTATAAGTTACGCACAAACTTTGCCACGTATAAAGCCGCAAGGTAGGTTGTTGAGGGAAGTTTAAAAGCTTCTTATAGGCGAGTTTCGGCTGACGTCATTTTTTACGTTCAGCTTCATTAACATACAACTTAAGTTGTAGAAAGAACAGAGATAAACAACAACTGACATTGAAACTTGAAAGTGCTTATCGAAATTAACGAGTGACCGTTGTATAACGGTTCTATAACTGTAGTTTCAAAGAAGAAGATGCCAATCAAAAAAAATGCAAAACAGCTGGAGGAACGATAATGAACCATACATTCTTTGTAAAGTTTCCAATTTTCCTTATATCGGCAAGATAAGTTCAGAATGTCAATCTTATGTTTCAGAGAAAGTTCGTTTAGCAGAAACATTTCATTATTCAGAAGCTTTGATTCTGTAGCTGAACTAGAAAGAAGAGTGCGTATGATAATGAGGCAAAAAATGTAAACAAAAACTTGTCTAGTAAACGTCAACCAGTTTAACTGCTTCCCTTGTTACATTAAATTCATGGTATTTTCTATACATCAGTATATTATGAAATATAGTAGCTACTGAACTGTTAAACTATTATATCGCAACCAAGTAATCGACTTTGTCTGGCGGCCTAACTCAATCTATAGTGACATTAAGATTGAAGTATTTTCGGGATTCCCGCAAACGGCAAACGTCAAGAAGCCACGTTAACTCACTCTTGCCGCGCGGTTTGACGTTCGCGGTTCAGGTTTCGAAATTGCAATTTCGGTGGTTTATTTGTGTTATGGCACTAAATATTCGATTATCTAAAAGGCCTGGACACTTTTATAGTTTCTCTCTGCACTTTGTGTGCTCTGTAATAATAACTTCTCTAAAATCCAGTACATTGTATATTATCCCCGAATCTTAAATGCAAAATATTTCATACAGCAAACCGCAAACTTCGGCCTGCGGCCTGCGGTTTGCGGTATTTTTCAAAATACTTCAGCCTTAATGTCATTTATGACGAAAACGTACCACGATTGCATGTCCAGTTCCCGCTTGATCTGGTAAAACAATATTCCGTTTCTAGAATAGCATGTTCACAATGCTTTCTTAAGATGGGTTCCACAAACAATCCCAAAAAAGCCGCTGCTAATATGCCTAAGGAGATTGCCATCACCACAAAGGCCCGTGAAAACTCTTTCCTAGCGTTTGAAGTCTCTTGTTGCCCTGTGATAGCTATTGAGGTGACATAAAGAGCTCCGGCACTTGCCCCCGTTATTAGCAATAATACCAAAACAAACCTAACACTTGGAAGAAAACGGTACCAGCTTTCAAAAACCAAAACTGTCAACATGCTAACCAAGATGCTTGCTATAATCCACGTATGTTTGGTATACGGATTGATATCGTGTTTGATACAAGACAATATCAGCCCGTACGACCGACCAATTAACTCTCCAATTACAAATACAAGGGTGTAAATGGCATAATGATCTCTCGGCTTAAGAGAAGCGTTTTCGAACGCTATTGTGGTGATAACTGCTTGTAGTGTTAAGTATTCACAGAAAATTCCAACAAACAACATCGAGAAAATGTTTAAGTTACGATAAACTAACGACAATTTGTCCCGGGTAGTTAATTTAACTTCTTCTTCTTCTTCTTCTTCTTCTTCTTCTTCTTCTTCTTCTTCTTCTTCATCATCGGTTTCCAGCGAAGAAAATTGAACTTCCTGCAAATTGTTGAGTGACGTGTGGCAAACTTGGAGACAAGCACTTCCATTTAACACCATGTACGACAATGGTAGGAGCAATACAGCACCGGAGAGGAAGAGAATGGTGGACTGAGGTGAAACACATCCTAATATGGTCATTCCTTTAGAGGAGAAAGAGCAAACAGTTTGGGGTTAAACATTTTTAAAAAAGTCTTACAAAATAATTTCATTCATAGTTTAGACTTGGAACACCTCTACATGTAGGTATGATTAATATTTTGTATGTATGTATGTTTGTATGTATGTATGTATGTATGTGTGTGTGCACGTGTGTGTGTATGTATGTTTGTATGTATTCACTTATTTATGTATGCATGTACAATATGTGTGTACGTATGTCATTTATGAAAACTTTGGGCTTATACAAACTGTTATTTAAGTAGCTAGACATAAGTTTTTGCATGTATAGAAAACTCGAATTCATCTTTGTGTTTGTATTCAATCGAATCACTTTCCGCTACTATTAAAGAGTCTAGCTATTCGGGGCCGATCAGTCGGCACAACCACAGGAAAAGAGAATAAGGCTATAATGAAGTTTGTAACAACATTATCAAAGAAAAGGAACGAGCTAGGAACGAAGTAGAAGCATTTTTACCATGAAAAAAAAAACAAAACACGAACCAGGACTCAACCACATACAAAACAAAAAGATGACGATACAGTAATTCAGTTGATGCTTCTGTAAAACTGTGCTTATTTGATTAAGGACGAAGACGAGGCCCCGGTGACTTTACGGCTTAGTCCGCCGTTTGTTCTGTAAAGTTGTTGTTTACAAGCGCCAAGGTTGTCAACTAATTGAGTTAAAAGTAAGCCTGTAGTTGTTTAAAGGCAGAGGATGTTGCATTATTATAATTGGTTTATAACATGTTTAAAAGAAAACGCAATTCATGTTAGAGGTTAGACTTACCTGTGTAGTACAGCGGAGCAGCGACATACCCAATCCCTGATCCCGTAAAATATGCACTAACTGCCGTTTCAGTGTACATTGCTGTGAGGGGAACAAAAGTGCTTTCCGCAGTTCCTGAGGCGACTGAAGACACCGCTACTCCGACCAGTTTCCATTCCACTCGGGAGGACAGAGAGATAAGCAAAATGCCACAAACGGATGTTGGGCATAAAAAGCCAATTTTTACCCAGTACGAACAGTTTTGTATCAAGAACGGGAAAGAAGATGTAACAATGGAGAACGGAACAACTTGTGCCACTAGTACGACAGTGGTAGGAAGCGAGGAGTGTGAGAGCAGGTCTTGCGCTGCGACAACAATCAAGGACCATAGTCCATCAATGACGCTCCCAATAATAACAAATGCTAGCTTAGTTCGGAACCCGTCAATATTTGGAAGCAGTTTTCCTGAGCTGTTTCTTGGAGAAAGCATTGTTCGTTATTAAAGATTTTAGCGCAAAATCTTATCTGAAAGTGAAGTGAAAGTTAATTTCATTAATGGCGAGAACATAAGTTGACTGCCACAAAACGGAAAACTATATGTCAGTATCTCATGACTTTTAAGTTTAAATTATGACACAAGACCGTACATTTTTATACATTTGTCAAAGTACCTTGACAAGATGGTTTTACCTGGCTAGTCCTTCTTGTGGCTTCGCTATCAGAATTCAGACTATTCTGAAGCTAAGAGGCCCTTGCTTAGCTTGTTATGTAATAGATGCTCGCATATACCATGTTTTAGAGTGCTTTGCTAGTATTGCTCAGCAGGGAAGCAGTGATTGATTCCGTTACAATCTTGACTGTAGATATAGGAAGAAACGAATAGGAATGTTCTCAAAAAGCCAAGAAAACCTTGGTCATACGCAAAGTGATGGTCTCGTTGTTGAAATACAGCGTGGCACTGTTGCTGAAGCTAAGAGGCCTTGCTTAGCATGTTATGTAAGAGATACTCGCACGTACACCACGTACCATGCCCTAGAGTGCTTTGCTAGTAATGCTTAGTAGGAAAGCAGTGATGGATTCCGTTACAATCTCGACTGTAGTCATGGTTGCTCGGAGAACATACTGTATTAGTAAACCAGTATTGTTCTCTATCAACCTTTCAATAATAAGGAAAGGCACTAATCAAGGGTTGAGAGAAAATCTTCTGTGATACTTTCGCCATAAGTTCATCGTACTATTTTAGAGATAATGTCGAGAATCGAATAAGAAGAGAGTGACGAAAGATCTAAGAAGAAAAAGAGGGGTTCCTAAATCCTGCATCGAGTTTGTTCGTTTATTTCCATTGAGTTCTCAACTTAAGACCTCTAAAACTGGATTATTATTTCAGCAAGAGAGAAAGAATTAACTGAAAATAAAGGGCAAAAAGTCAGTCCTTCCTAATAATTAGTTCGGAATCTTGTAAATGAAACTTGTGCTGAGAAGTAGCAATACAGGCTTGAAGCCTCTAAATTGTAATATTAATAATAATTATTATAACATACTTCATTTATCATCTTTTAAAAATATACAATGATATTACATGTGGTCTTCAAACTAATTATAAAAATTTACTTAGTATATATGCAACAAAATACACAATAAAAATTATAATGTTGCGGCAGAAAGCATGCGAAAAATTATTTAGCAGTTAAAAAGCAGCTTGTTCTGGGTAAAAAAGAGTCTGAATGTCTGGTCGCCCTAGAGATTGGCACGGATAATTTGGCAGAAGATCTGAGCGTATAACTATGTAATCTTATAGGTGTTTGATAAAAGCATAGTTCGGGTGTTTCTCGTCTCTCTATGGGAGCCCTCCCCATACTGGAGAGGCCTATTCGAGTAGTGGGCGCTTCTTTGTTCATGCATCGTAACTATGGTGAATAGGCTACTGGTGTCTTGGTATTCTATGTTTACGCTAAGAACAAATACCTGTCGTTTCAGGCATGTTCTTGTTGTTTTCAGAATAAGAAAATAAAATAAATAGGTCTAACTTCTGTTAAAAAAAGCATGGGAAGTAGAAAAATTGAAACTTAAAACACAAGAGAAACTATCAAGCTATAAAATGACATGTCACGTGTTTTACCATACCAGATGTTTAATTTCAAATTGCGTTGCAATTATTTCAATGTCTTATAACAATATATGTAGTTGTACATTTTACAGTAAAAGTGGTTAATAAAAACAAAACTGGACTACGTTTTGGTGTGGCATACACCATCATCAGGTTCCAAATGTAAATATGTTGAAACTTCAAACTTAAATTTTGATTGAAAACGTTTAATAAGGGCAAACAACAAAAGCGGAGTAGGACGAAAGAACAATAATAACGCGAGTGAAAAATGTATTCAGTCAATGCCAATGTCAAACAGCTAAATAAAGAGACGAAAAATAATAACAAAAAAACCTAAAAAGACATATTAATGGTAACATTTTCACTCGCGTTGTTATTGTTCTTTTGTTCTACTCCGCTTTTGTTGTTCAGAACTGTGCCGCTAAAATAATTTTAAACCTGTCAAGAAAATATGAACATGTAACTCCTCTACTCATATTCAAGAAAGAATCAAGTTCAAAATTCTTTTAAAAATGGAAGAGCATCCAGGTAAAATCATAATAGTTGAAAAAGAAACGACCTCTGCATAAAATTCTTAAAACACAGTAGCTTTCGGCTGTCCTACTACAGCCTTTATCAACTGAATGAAATATGCGTGAACGGTAAAACTTGTAAAAACCGAAGTGAATTAAACCACAGGGGAATAAAATGAATAAAGGTAATAAAAATTATTTTTATCACCTTCAAAGCCATTAATGAATAAGCACCTTCTTTATATATTTGTGACCTGTTAAAGCCATACTGTCGATTTGTTGAACACTTGAGAGATGTTAAAACTAATGATTACTCACTCTCCAAACCAGTCGCTAGACATTTCAATTTACCGGGGCATTCTTTTCACAACATGCAAATTACCGGCATCTCTCTTCATAATGGCTCTAATGAATCTCGCAAAAGAAAGGAA
>JAOBRD020439549.1:0-18467 GCA_027575215.2 Hydrozoanthus sils | reverse complement strand
ATCTAGCTCAAAAATCACTTTTCCGTCGATTTAGTTGCAAATCGCTTCAAATGATCCTGATTGTGATTTCTCATGGGATGGGAAAGGAGGAGAATTCCGCAGTAGTCACGCCTAAATTGTCTATGATTGCACCTTGAATCAGAACATGAAAATGAAATTAATTAGCACTATTAAGTATGCTAAAATTAAACATCAAGAAACAGCTAATTCGGGTAACGGCATGTTTATAGAGATGCATTTTTTTGTTGACAACATTTAATGAGGAACTTTTAAGGACTTATGGGCGACAGGAACATCATCTTGATTCTCCACACGTGAACATCATTAAACCGTTATAATCCTTATTCATGCAACAGTTCATATTATAAATGCAATTGTATCATCACTGTGGCTATCAATCTTGTTTTTCATATACTTTTATCGGAAGTAAACAGTATTAAGCAGTATTGCTTTTAAAATACCAATAAGATTCGTTGCTATTGTTGTCACTTATTTAAGACGAGGACACTACGTATAGGCGATTATTTTGTTTGTTGGTCAATGACGAAGGGATTTGTCTCTAAACATAGTATGGTATCAATCAATTCAGACAGACCTATACAGCTATAGTCCAGTTGCCTTGAAAAATCGTCCTGTTCTTCCAGAGAGAGTTTTCCTTTTCCTTTTAACTCATGCACTTATGACAAATCTTAGAACTCTGCATGCCACTGATTCTAACAAACACAGTAGCAAATAACGTTAGGCCGCACGCCGAAACAAAGGGAGTGGAGTCCGCAAGCTACACTGACGTAATGAAACAACACGGCGGTCCGGGGTAGGTTGGTAATTAAACTAGTTAGTGTTCAGGGTCGGGTTCCTCAACATGCAGCAGTCATATTGTTAACCTTAGCTTAAGATTTAGTCCATGTTTTTGTTTCCTTAGACTTCTATAGCTTGCATGATTTTGGCTAGAATGTTTGTTTTATTTATAAAACTGGACAAAATTTTGTAAACATCACAATGCTTTTTTAAAAAAACTACTCTTTAAGCTTTGTGTTAACCCAGGGGTAAATTAATCGTGGTTTGGGGAACTGGGCACAGATGATTATATTTATGCGACACAAAAAGTTCCTTTGTTGTGACTGATTCTAAAAAATAATGTTTTTCCGAACGGAAGAACCAGCAAACAGCTAATGAATCGGCTTTATGTTTTTATTGTCACTAGTAATAGTTTAGTGTATCAACGCTAACTTTTCTGTATTCTGTTTTAAAATATGAATAGTTGAATCAATAGCTTTGTCCAAACAGCGCCCAGTTTGTAGAGAACTACACAATGATAGATTTATATTTGAGTTCTTTGATTTTAAATGCAGTGTATATTAGTACTGATGTATAAATTTCTGATGTTATTTCTCAAATTTTCTAATACTTATGATATTATTAGTACAGACAATGTTTTGTTGTTGTTGTTGTTGATGTATAGTACTGATATGTATAGCTTATAAAAATTCCAGGCAGGTTCAGTCTTAGCCAATAACAGAAATACGGAACAACAAGAACCGCTTTTGTCCGAACTTTTTGAATAATTTCTTCAGTTAGTGACATAACCTATCAACTCTATTTAAAAAGTGCCGTGTTCTACTGAAGCCCATTAACACTTGGTGAGGCTTAATCAGCTGTCAGGTAAATTGTTATAACTGAAAACGAGAGAAAATGAGACATACAACATAAAATCAGTGAAAGAAAATTCGAAAATCAGCGAAGCGGCAAACACCAGACGCCCAATCTAACTTCATCTTCTTTAAAATTAATTTTGCTGTAAACCGAGGGTTTATTCTTCATTTCAGTTGCTCTTTATCAACCCTTTATTCTCAAATCTGCCCTAAAATTTTATGGATAAGTTTATTAATGTTTTGCTCGCGAATACACTCCTTATAGTTTTATCTTTATACAAAACAAATTCAACTGAAGTGTCGCTCAGTACGACATCGCTTTGCAGCCAGCCAGTGGCACGTGCTCATACAGGCCCTGTTCAAATGATTTCTTTGATAACTTCAAGGCTCCTTAATAATGCATACAAAAAATTTATAATGACAACTTTACTCTTTTGAAGTTATTTTGATTCGTTGCATAGGCAGTAAGCTGGGAGATGAAAAATTGTTCAATTATTTCGTACGATTTGAAAACTCTCTTTTCGTTAAAAGACGGTCAAAAAATGTTCTTACAGTTCGCATTCCCACGAGCTGCTCTTTTGTATATGCCTTGATGTTGAAACGATCGCCTTTTTTGTAATCTTTAAATATGATTCGGCTAGCAGCAGCAAGTTCGCTTTTAGATTCGTCTCAACCTCTGGTGGTGAGAATTACTAGCCATTGCTGGTGGCCATAGTAATCTTAATCGTTTCCTGTACTCGACTGTGAAACAATTTACAGGTTGTTAGATCCAGTATAGTGAGCTTTGACATATTATGAATTTGATATCTGTTTTGATATTAGTAACCAATTGTACGATCGTGTTGGCAGACAAATCAGGAGAAAATACTTAAAATTAAAACATAAAAAGCTGACACATTAAAACAATCTGATTAAGTTAATGTACTATCTGACTATGTTTTCCGAGATTCAAAAGAAAATATATGCTGTTTTAAACCAACTAAGGCGAGAAAACACCGCGAATTTGTAACTGATTTGCGCCAATTTACTATCAAATTTTGAAAAGAAAGAATCCGAAGTCGCAAAGTAAAAACGTTAGATTTAATTATTTTTTTCCTAGATTATAAATCATGCGTATTCTGGGCGAAATAAGACTGTTCTGGTAAGCGGCACACTGTTGATAGGGTACATCTACACCCAGAAATCAGTTAAATGGTGACATATTTAGAAGAAGAAAAAATTGATTTTGAAATTGATTTAGTTTGATATATACGTGGCAACGAATCGCTAGACCTTTTATTTCCGTTGACCATAAGTACATAAACTTAAATGCAAATCATAACCTATTGTATCGACCGGGGGTGTATCATGTTTCTGATGACTGATTTGGCAAACTTAAAATCATGTCACACAAATTTGTTGGTAAATACAAGGCAAGGAGTTGCTGGTGAATCTAAAGAGAACTCTTGTTACAAAACAACTTGACATCACCAACAGGCGCTGTTACTTTAGAATTCAGATTAAATTAAGATTTCGCCTGAAGACTGATTTTTACCTTTACGGAAAGAAATTTGCATTTATATTAATTTTTTCCTACCGCCATTATCTAGGACACAAATTAATTGATATGATTTAAATTTGAGTATAAAGTCCGTACAAAACAAAGATTTTGCTCCTATTACTTTTTTTATCATTAATTGTATTTTCGTCTAAGGAGACTTGAAACTTAATAAAACCTTCTATTGGTGAGCTCATAAATGTCATCAAACTTTTATTTCCAAGTAAACCGTAGGGGAATTAATGGCAAAATTTCCTTTTATTGGCTTAGTTTGCCTTCCGCTTTTAACAGATCAAGCATTTATAATTATTTGATACACCGTGATAATTCAAAATAGAGGATTACATACACCATGACTGTAAACTCTCCGGTCTTTTTCTCTTTTCTATTGGTTGAGTCAAGCAAAATACTAAAATTTCCGGCACCCTGCTATAAAGCTAGTATCCAAATGACTATTGACTTATGTTATTAGTATTTAACTTGAGATGACACTAGCTGGTTTCTGCAAAGGTTTTCTAACGAGCAATAAGTTTCTGGATGGATTTTTTTTATGAAAAAAAAAATTTTAATTATCGCTTTTGCAAGATATTTCAGTTGTAAAATTCCGCTGGCAAGTTAAAAAGTCGCTGAAGCATTGTTAAATTAATTCATCGTTTTATTAATTAAAATGCCACCAACAGTAGCATGTCGTTTTGAATCGCCTTCATTAGAATAATTATTTTTCTCGTGGAAGTTCTGCGCTAATGCACTGTTCACGAACATGCTTTGACATGATTGGCTGAACCCGACAAAGACATTAAGTTCTTGTCATGGAAACTCGTGGGCAAATATCTTCGACGAAACAGGTATCTGAGATGATTAAGAAGTATCATTTCCTTTGTAAACATCTATAGCTCTGTTTCAAGCAGCTGCGGAAGGGTATTAATTTGCGCCAAAACGTGGTACGACTGAGAGCGCATGTACCGTTTTGCCGCAGTTAACCGGAAAAAACCCAGGCAATAGTCTAAAGCTGAAAAGCATGTTTTCAGAACAAGATATGTCTGGGGTTGGCTTTATTAATTCTAAAGCGTATGTGAAGTTACTGAGCCACAAACCCAATCGACCTACCGAACTCTACTCAACGGTAACTATATATGTGTATGGTATAGAGATAGTTGGTTTCGAAGCTGAGCACAAATAGCTATATAGCGGTAGTCTTTTTGGTAAACAGTTTTGAATGGTTATGAGTTGTTAGCTAATTTGACAGGTTAGTTTGTAGTCTCTAACCTGTCTGTGAAGTCATCACAGAATTTGGCGCAGTTTTCACATTTCTCTGATTTTATTTTTGGCTAAAAGGAAAGACTGCAATTTCAAAGATCAATATTTATTTTTTCCCTTTTGCAGATAAATTTGTTTCACCTTTCATCAGATCTGTTTTCTCTGCTTAGTCCATGTACAATTATTCCACGTTTATATTAATAGTTTTTACATGTATTACATTCTATCAGCGGATGGCAGAAACCCGAGCAAGTGCCACGCTACAATCATAGCAAAAGAAAATTAACAAAAGTGCGCACGCCGCAAGTTGTATTTGGATGTTAAGAGACGCTTTCCGCTAAGAATAGATAAGAAAATATTGATTGCTTGTATATATTCAATTGTATCATTTCCTGTAATCAAAGAAGCCTAAAACACAAATGCGCAATTAGTGCACAAGTCATTCTCGTGATTGAATCCTGCTTTCTTGTCCGTTTCTTCTTTTTCGAACGGTACAACTTTAAAATTTGAGTTATCGCCACGTTACGTCTCGATTGATTATTGCTAAGGCTACAGCGAATTCCTTGATGTAACGAAAAAAATTGAATGCATTGTATCACAGGAGAAATTAATCGAATCAATTTCATTAAGGCTTTTGTAGCCATCTGTTTTTTTATTACAGCATGCTAAATTTTCATCTTTGAATTGGTTTTTGCTATCGCGGCAAATCGCAAACTCATAGCAAAAATAAACAATTCCTTTTTCATCAGTAGAAGAAAGTAATTGAGTGCTAAATTCTGTATAGTATTTTATCGAATTTTTTTTTCATATATTCTTTTGACAGGCGACTGCGACATTGTATTAAACGGAGTGAAAGATACAATTCATGGTCTGCTTATTAATTTTCTAACGTCCGCGTGCGTTTTCAAGCATATATTGATTCCAAGATTGCAATCTTTTCAAAGACATAAGCAAAATAAAGCAACAGTTTTTTTAAAAATAAGAATTATATTATTCTTTAATCTCAAGGAGAAAAATATTCGTCAGCAACTCCAAATTGATTCTCAGCAAGTTCGAATTAAAGGACGAGAACCCCCACTGGCTTTAAGTCTCAGATTATTTTTTTTGCTCGATCGTTCAAAATTCATTTGAAATGACAGTTGTCGGTTATTCGAGCCTGCCGGCTTGTTGCAAAATGTTTGCTGTTTTGTTGCATCGAAAACGTTATCAAAGGCAAATATACACAAATAGACGGCCCAAAAGTATGCAGGTTATGCCTTATTGCCCAAATACACTAGTCACAAATGTATTATGTTTACCCGTGAGCAAAATAAACGCCATCTTGGATAGAATAAACCATATTTGCATGAAAATTTGTTTGCTTGAAAACAGTGTTTTATTAGTCGGTTTGAATTAATTGGCATCTTTATGAACATTAAGAAATGCGTTTATTAATCTTGACAGCAGACTAAAAAGACAGATCACGTGTACGATTTTAATTGTCAGTAATTAATCTTCGTGACGTCAAGTCCAAGAACGCTCTTTACTGCGCATGTCATAATTGAGTTTTTCATTGGAATGTTTCATCAAATTGCTGTCATTCGAACTCGCGAGTTCTGGTGGTAGTTATGTCTTCGAAAGAGAGCTGTCCAAAACACAACCCCTTGACCAAGTGACTTGACTTAAAAGCTGTGCGGTAGTTAAATTAAACAAGCTGCCTTTTGTCAATAAAATAGAATGGAAAACGGCAAAAGTCTCGACGATCGGCGAACTGTAAGTGTTGAGTCATATTGAAGAAGGAGATCGTTTACTATCCAATCCTATTGACTTGTGTTATTGGTTTACCATTTCTGGATTTTTGATTACAATTATTAATCACAATCGGTAATGTGTAACGCTGCCGAATTGAAATTCTTGTTGGGCAAGTTAAAAAAGTTATATTTTCTTTCAATACGAAATGCAGGCCGATGAAGAAAAAACCCGCCAAACCCAAGCTGGACCAGAGGATAACTCCACTGCTCCCCTGTCGCATAAGACACCGGCGCAACGAGATTTCAAGCCGCGGCTTGTAAGTGTAGAAAGCAGAATGGCTGAGTTAGATGATATTCAACGTTCAATGGTAGAAAACGACGATGTAAATTACGAACAACGTAGATTCAAGCAAGCAGAAGCCAGGAAATTCGAAGTGAAGTCGGAAAGCGCCGCCACTTCTCAAGAGTGTTCGTACCAACAGCGCGACTCTGCAGCTCCCGTCGTTCGCAGACGCGAGTCGGGTCGTCCGAGCTCAGAGCAAGCTCAGGTCGGAAATCAACAAGGAAATTTTATCAACTCTGAAAGACAGAACATGGACAGAATTGCAGCCCACGAGTGGACATTTGAAGAACAGTTTAAACAGGTAAGTGCAAAGGGCGCTTTGCAGCCATCTTACAAGTATTAAACTGAAAGTTATTGCTTGGGAAGATTTTGTTCTGTTCTGGGTAAATCTTATTTTTTGTTGTGGCTGCTACGTGCCAAAAGCAATACAGTATCAAATCTATCTCGTAAGCTTTCTGTGAAAGTTGAATATTTTTCTCCAAATAAAGCTAATCGGCACATCTAATATCTGCCCGGAACCAAATTATTCGATGATTTTGAAGGTTGTTTTCAAAATTCATTTTTTACGGCATTTCCCTGTCAATTCGCCTGGAACAAACGGTTTTTTGAGTGTGCGGCTGAGTTAAATAATATTACCACTCGATATCGAAGTTCAATATGTTATCCGCGATTACCGAAAGTAAAAATGATTTGGTAGCGGTTTGTTTTGACACCATTCCGTCAATTTTTTATTGATGTCATCTTGCGAGCGTCAAACAACGAATGTGTCGCCGAGGAATAAGTTTGATCGTATTCACAAACAAACATTTATCTTAAATTTTGCTGAAGGTTTTGAAGGGTATGAAAAGAAAAATCATGTTTCGTAATGTTTTATTTTGAATGAAACTGGTAACTTTGAACAATTCGAGTTTGATATCAAGATTTTATTGAATTAAGGGGCTTACACGTTTGACAGCTTATAATTAACTAGCGCACAAATTTGCATGCAAATTTTTTTGTCACCCGAGAAATTATCTTTGTGTTTGCACAGAAGATTGACGTTCTAATCGATTTTGAGGAAATTGTTACAATCACATGAAACGATTAAGTGAACAAAATTATTATCAACAAAAAAATTGGCCCATAAAATTTTGCATGACTTATTTGTCGGGGTATTTGCTTTATTCCAGGGTTCTTAAAGATTGCATTAACCCCTGCTAAATTACAACAATGCTCTTGTTTCTATTAATTTTTAATCAAAACAGCCTTTAGTTAAATCTGTTTTTTTGTGACATGGCCATTGTTTCGATTGAGAAGTTAAGCCAGCCATCTGCCCCCAAAGAATATCAACAAAATGATATTGATTTCACCGAACACCTGTTTTTAGTAAAGTTTAATTTTCGTCAGAATCTCTCTTTTCAAAAGTATCAATTTCTTTGATATTTGACGCAAGAAGACATTAGAATTTGATTTCTTTTGAATATATCTGATGTAGGGGCTATTACTACCACAGTGAAATATTGCCCACCTCCAAGCATTAGTCATTACATTTACTCGGGTTCCGCTCGCTTCGATTAATACAGAGGTGAAGGAGGTCAAAATAAACCTAGCCATGTTGCAAATTTTATGTGCATAAATGATTTTAACAACTTTAAACGACAAAACAAATTCGGTCTTTCGATTGCTGTTTCTAATTTTAATCAATCATTTTGTTTGTTGCAACCAGAAATGTTATATTTTAATTTAAATTTGTATCTGCTATTCAGATTAAATTAGAAAAAATTGTTTTGGTATTTGAAAATAATCGTTAAGAAACCATTAATCACTTTGCTTGTATTGGCCCACCATGAATCTAACACTATCAGCGAAAGTAATCTCTAAAAAATTTTAAAGCTTTAACTGTCAATATGATCTCATAATGGGTAACTCCAATAGTTTTTCTTCGTGCACTCTCAGAGCTCAGTTGTAACAAAGACAATGAACCAAACATGTAAATATGTAGTTCATGCTAAAAGTGTTTGATAAATCTAGATAGGTGAACATGTGTAAGAACCTACAAAATAATGTATTTTGAAAGCTATGGCACCTAATTATTGTCAAGATAAAATGATTTAAATAGATTATCTGTTAGAAGTGGATTATTAATTATTTTGATCTCTGCATGTTCACACGAAAACATAAATTTGTTTCAATTCATTTTTTTGAGCCAAGCTGTTTTTCAAATAAATAACAATATAACTTTACTGTTTCATATTTTACAAGGATAATAAGATTTGATTTAAAGACAACAAATGTCAAAACATTTGTTAATTACTTAGATGCAATATATATATGCCAATAAAATGTTTCATGAAATAATATTCAGTGTAATTTGGAACAGCTAAAGTGTGTTCGGTTGTGTTCACCTCCTTATTAATCAAATGATCTTCTGGAAGGTTTTATCTAAAAAAAGTCCTCTACTTCTGTTTACTGAATTCCTAAATGTTGTACAAAAGGAAAGCTATTTAATCACAAGTGTCAAGTTAATACTGAACATATTAACAACTAGCATTGAATTTAAATTCCATCTGCTTTCTGTTAGATGTGTTTAATGTCTTAACATTTGAAGGTCAGAGTTGATGTTTTTGCCACTATCAGTTATTTTAAGCGTTATTATCCTCTTTGTTGTAGCTTTTTGATTTGAAGAATTGGCTATGGTTGATCAGCTGTGTTGAAACAGAAGTGAAATATTGTACATGCAGTACTATGCAAACTGATACTGTTATGTTTAATTGTTCAAAAATTGATAAGAATGACCTACCAGAGAACAAACAAGAATTTAGAGTTTGCATCCTTGTTACTGTATATACTTGTCATTCATGGAGAACTTAAAACTTAGGTTTTATGACCCAGTTGATAAGGTTCCAAAAGACATTTGACTTTCTTCTGATCGGTGTAGCTATTGCTTTGAATACCCGTAAAATGGAGCACTGACAGAGGGAGGGGGTAAAGGGCAAAAAATACACATAGTGCATTGTTTTGAAAATTGATTGGCCTGTTTGCTGCAAATCTTGAAAACAAACCTTGGACTGCTAAGTTTTGATTAGTACACACTTCCAAAATTGTTATTACGTTGTACCTAAGCATCTAAAACAAGGTAATTTTGAAAATGTAAAAAAGCGGCCTTTGACATTGTGGTTGCCATGGCAACAATATTAAGTGGAACACAACAAAACATATATCAAAAGATTGCCAATAAAATTTTAGGAAAAGTTATAAAATTTAAGCATCGTACTGCCATGTGTTCCAAAGTTATTCACAATTATTATTATTTTCAGTCCATCCAGTTTATTAGCATCTAACCAGTCCTTAAATCTTACTTATCTCACAATAAGCTAGACATCGGGTTATGGGGATTGATAAAACATAACAAATATCTACAGACGAAAAACAAAATCCACCTAGACTTGTGTTATAAAAAGTATGTGTGCTAGTTGGAAGAACTGACTGTCAATATTAAGGGAACTATATATTGTCACAAGCAAGATTATGAGGGATCATGAGAGATTTGACATAAATTAGCTATAGGTAGCTTATGTTAGAGCTCCTTGTTTTATAACATGTTCTTTAATGAACTTATACGGTGGGACCCCGTTAATATGGTCACCAACAGCCCAGAAAAAAAATGGTCGTAATAATGGGGTGACCATATTAACGAGGTTTTTGATAAGAAAAAAGTATGGCCACTCAACTAGTGGATCAAACAACAAGTGTTACCATTATAACAATGTGGCCGTATTATCGAGATGGCCGTAAGGCAGGGTTCCACTGTAATTTGGTTTTTTGTAGCCTTCTTAGAATCCACCAGCCAGCAGCTAAATGAGCCTTGCATGTACCTCTTTCACCATAATACTACAGTTCTTTACTTTTTAATATAAATTATTTAGAAGTACTGTAATTTCCAGGCGATTCCCCCACGACAGATTACCCCCACCACTCTATTTTGACCCCAAGAAGAAAAAAAACAAAAGATTATCTACACTGGTAGATAACCCACACCTGAAAACAAAAGAAAATATGCAAAAGAGTGTGAGAACTTACAAATCTGAAGCAAATAAAAAGTGCTTTAAGAGGCTCTCCTTGCTATTCCATATAAAAAGCATAAAATTTGCACATTATTTAGCTGCCATTTTGATGGAAAAAGCACTCCTCTATCTATCCACAAACTCCTCACTTTTCATTTACACATGTACTGGAAATCACTTTTCTAATTGTGCTGAGGTGTCATGAATGAAATGAATGGAAAAGTTTTGGCATTATCATGAATCAGATGCCTTCAGAAGGTAGAAGCATGTGAACTTGTGAAGTTTGACATGAACAGTGTAAACAATAAAAAATTCTTTTTATGTTCGTCCAATTTACAGGACAAGTAAAATACATATCAAATGATTTAAATATGATTGCATTACCCGCAGCACCATATTACCCGCAGCAACATCTAAATACAGAAAAATTAATGTATTACCTGTGGGTAATCGCCTGGAAATTACAGTAACAAAAAGAGGACTCAGTAAAGAAACAACATTGTGGGCACTGAACCCATATTTCAGGTGAAGGTCCTTATATGTACTTAAGTTTGACAAGAAAAGTTTTTCCTTTATTTTCTCAAATTTTTTTCAGTAAGATAGCAGGTTGAACTATTGAATAATCTTGAGTTTCAATGTTAATTGTAAGCAAGCTTTAATATATTTATTTTAATCTGTTTTTTTGAAAGCTTATACTGTCAAAAATATAAATGATATGGGCAAGGTTTGTTGAAAAGTAACTAATTTTATGTTGAAAAATAATTTTTTAAGTCACTAGTACTATTTGCATTGTTAGCTAAATATAT
This sequence comes from Hydrozoanthus sils, assembly GCA_027575215.2. Taxonomy (NCBI): domain Eukaryota; kingdom Metazoa; phylum Cnidaria; class Anthozoa; order Zoantharia; family Hydrozoanthidae; genus Hydrozoanthus; species Hydrozoanthus sils. The sequence continues at coordinate 7,099 of JAOBRD020439549.1, read as the reverse complement.
ATTAACAATTTTATACAATATTCATAAGGAAAAAAGCAGCTTCAAAGTAAAGTTATATACTGCATTTGAAGTGCTGCTGCTATACAATATGTACTGCATGTATATATATCTTGTACATGATCAAGAGCTAATGTTTTGTACAATGCCTCTAAAATTAAACACAGCGTAAAAGTTTTTTTTAAAAAACTGTCAGTTTTCATCATGATTGTCTGAATTAGATTACTGTAAGAAAGATAATCTTACAATTTAAATGAAAAAGCTCTATATGTGGTCATTTCTGAACTTGATGTTGTTTTCTCCATGATTATGAGAAACTAATTAAAACCACACACTTAGCCTTGTAAGTAAACTAAAAAAAATATTTCAAGGGCTTCATACTTATATAGTTATTTATAATGAATTTGAACCCTGTTTCTTGTTGAAATTGTTATCTTAAATGATTTCTTATTGTTCAGTCCACCATATGAAACTGGATTTTACAGCTAGTATAAATATATGTGTTTTATTATATTTAAGTGTATCTTATTTTAATAATTGTTACTGACAAGAAAGCCTAGCTCAGAGCTAGCAAGCTATAGCTTCCATCAGAAGTAGACAAAAATTAAAGAATACATGTATTTCTTTTTTTGAAAAGCAGTTAAAAATACATGCATGGTTTTGTATGAAGTAAAAAAGTAAGTGTCATTATAATTAGTTTATGTCAATTGATAGTGTATATGATAATAAATAGTTATTAGATTTTTCAGTTTTCTAATTAAATGATTAAAGCTTGTGATCAACCAGTCTTTGATAATTATCTCTAATCGATTGCTTTAATTGGAAAAGCAATCAAGAAATGAAGAATTAAAATTATATTGTAAACAGAGACAAGAGACAGGGTGTAGATCATGCAGGGCTCAAACAAAAACTGAAATAAACCACTGGTCTGTTGAGACTCCAACTCAAACCGATGCAAATAATTTCCCTTAGATGAACCTTTACTATATCTTTCTCCTGAGTTGTATTTATAACTTGAGTTGCCTGCCCTGGCTTATGTACTGGGCTATTTAAAGGGGAGTTCTGAACCCTAGATTCTACCTTTCAAACAAAATCTTGAGTGAAAACAAATTTTTAAACATTTTTAACTCCTTGTGTCAAGCTAATTTTCCAAGAAATTAAATTCGAGTTTATAACACAAATTTATGTTCTGCTTGGTATTGGTGACTCAGAAATAGAGGGTCAGAAGAGTAAGAGTGAGGCTTTAGTGCAAATATGGGGAAGAAATTGGCTTAATTGAGCAAAAAGATTGAAGCAAGATATGTTACATTCAATTAAAATTTTCACTTTTACTCTTACATAGGCGAGCTTATGACACCTATAACAGTACTTAACCACTTCCCCATAATTACATCACATATATGCATGTTATGTGTACCTTAGCTTTGTTACTTCTATTAATATATCACTGACAAGTTGAACAATTAGTGCCCATGCCCAACAACCCCAGATAGCTCAGAACAGGCTCATTCAACTAGAGTTTGTTGGAAAATCAAGATTAGTTAGGCATGATTGAGGAAAACAACTTTTAAATTATTATTTCCAAAACTTTAGGGATTTTATTTAAAAGATTGATTTCAGGGTTCATTTACCTTTTAAACACTGGTTTCAAAGCTTGTTGGCCCCTGAGTACTGGGGTATTTGTACATTATACATATACTGTTTGTAATATATACTTTTACCTAGACAATATCTCAAATCAGTTTCCTTAGAAATTCTAGTTTAAAACTAATCTAGGCTTATGATGCTGATTAATATATACGTAACTGAAAAGTAGGATCCTTGTCAAAATTGAGAGGGAATTGTTTTATATGGAAAAAGATTAATGCAAAAGTATTGCATGTAAAACTAAACAACTAACTTTTGGCAACTTGTGACAATATATAAATATCACATCAAAACCCCCTTTTAACAATAATAAGTTACCAAACTGTATTGCAAATTAAATACTTAAAACAGAATTCCCACAAAATCTTGACCAAAATATCCCAAAAATGTAATAATTGCTTAAGCTTAAATTCAAGATAAATCTACAATATCAAGCAAGAAGGTTTCGAATAAAAAAAATATTAATTTGGTTTTTAATAAAAGTGCCTACATCTAAAAATGTTGAAGACACTAGTACTGTTTATAATCAATTGTTAAAGGTTCTTTAAATTAGCTAAATGATTCTTTAAATAAAAACGTTTTGAGCTTAAATTTAAAAGTGGCAAGACTGGAACTGTTTTGTATATGTGTGGGAAGCTCATTCCACAATTTAGATGCAGCAACAGAAAATGCTAAAAACAAACTATAATGTAAGCCTATTGTTGGGCAGCCTGTGGCACCTCGTTTGGATGAGATAACTCGTGTTGTCAAGATGGTGAATTAAATACAGAGTTGTGTTCATTGCTACATAAATTTAATCTAGCTAATCCTACAGCCATCCAACATTGCATGGTGTCAGAAGTGGGATACAAACCCATGCCTCCATTTGGAGACCAGAATAGTTGAAAATAGTGTGGACACTATTAATTTCTTCTCTTCAGTATAGCAAGATATGTTTTAATTAAAGTACAAAATAATTTCTTTTTTTGCAGCTTTATGACCTTGGAAATGAGCATGGTCGGAGAGAATTCTTGGATGACCTTTTTACTTTCATGCAGAAAAGAGGTAATTGAGGCACCTGATCATGATAGTAAGAACAAAATGATGTAAAACCAGTGAGACAGGCTTGTTACTTGAATATATGTTTCAGTGTATGTACCAGTGCTTTTGTCTTAAAGGGGGATTTAACAGTTGCAAGCCTTTTTTTTGGCAACTCATCTAGTAGTATTTGTATTGCAGACTCCAACATCTTACATACTATCGGTTTCAAATAGTTTTATTACGGGTTGTTTACAATCTGGTAATAATATTGTAAAAGAGAGGCAAAGTTTGAAATCTGAAATATTTGAAATACAAGTGTCAATAATGAAACGATACAGGCTAAATAATTGAAATCAAAGCGAAATAGTTACCTGGTAGCATCTCTGTAGCTTGCTAGTAGAGTCTACAAAACGGCTTTGTGCAGGAATTAGTTAATTAGAACTTATAATGTAAAATATTATTGAATTGTCGATTCTGATCGATACAATATGATGATAGATCGCCATCAATTCGTACTTTCAAGTGCTTCCAATTATGAATGAGTAAAAAGGAAGCAGGTTTGTATTTAAACAAAATTTGTCTAGTTATGGGATTTTTAGAGAAGTTTAAAAACTAATTTTGAATAGTTGATGGAAAATCACTATACTCTCCTGAATAGATCAGATCTCAGTGTAAAAAAATTTATAACAAATTTTAACTGTTTGCTTAGTAATTATAAGTGGGTTATTTTTTCATCAAAGCAAATTTATCTTACATGATCGATTTGGCACTGATAGCCCCTTTTTGCATATAGGTTAAGCTGTACATTCTCCCAAAATGTCCCTGAACAAGCCAAGGAAATCTATACCCATTTAAGAGCGTGAATCCAGCATGTTGACATAACTATATCTCAAACAAATTTGTTTTCTTAGGAACCCCGGTCAACAGAGTTCCAATAATGGCGAAACAAACACTGGACCTATATAAACTTTTTAAACTTGTTGTTGAGAAAGGTGGTCTAGTTGAGGTGAGTGGGAGTTTACTCTTAACCATACACTCTTTTACTAATTCAAATCTTTACTCACTTCAGTTCTTTGTGGCAGCTAACTAGCGTTGTTTTGCCACTGTTTGTCTCATTGATTCATCAAATTTGAGATCTTTTTTGCCCCCAAAAAGGATTGGAGTGAGTAATTAAAACACTCAGTACTGGGATTTAAAGTTCATATATTGTCCAAAAATTCACAGGCTTGTGAGACCTTAACAGGTGACAATCTTTTTTATTTCATTGCTTTTTAGAATATCGCGAAAAAGTTCATAGATTCTCCAAAATTTCATAGGCCTATGAAATCTTCATAGGTAGTACATTCATAGCTTGTTTCGTAGCTTTTTAAGTTCATACATGTTTCATTTCATAGAGGTTCAACTAGTAGTGATATACAATAGCTGTTATATACAATATAGCTGTATGTAATACTCAGTGGCTTTATGAATTTACTTACATTCTTAGATTTTGACACATGTATCCATTCATCTTTAACTTCCTACTATTTATTTTCTGCTCAAGCTGCAAGTATATGACAAGCAAATCTAAATTTTTTTGTACTATTTTTCTTAAAGTTTAAAGTTCTTTTTGTTCACCAACATAAATAAATTGCTCTGCAGGGTTTACATGGTCATGGTAAGTCATGGAACTTGAAAACACATTTTTCCACGTTCGGAAAAATCATGGTTAAGGTCATTGAATGTAATGGAATTTTATCATTGGTTTTGATTTTGATTGGGAAAATGAATTATCTTAAAGTTTCCGGCAAACCATATGATGAGTACTTAAATCTGAACAAACTTAAGTGTAATTTTTAGTCTAAATTTAAGAGGGTTACACTGTCTTTCGGTGTTCAGAAGATGTAATTTGTGTTTGGAGTTGGATAAAAAGTATTAGTAGCTTGTTTTTTTGTAGTGGACTATTTGGTTTCTTGATATTTTTCGGTCATGGAAAAGTCTTGGAACCAATCTTTTACAAAAATAAGTCTTAGAATGGCGAGCATGACCATAGGAACCACAAGACTAACATAAACTGTTTGAATTTGTTTTTCTCTTTTAGGTCATAAATAAGAAAATATGGCGGGAAATTATCAAGGGCCTAAGTTTACCAGCATCAGTTACAAGTGCTGCTTTCACCTTGAGAACACAGTAAGTTGGAATAGAACTTTGTAATGGTAGATTTCATCATCACCTTTTTCAGTTTTTTTGACATTTCAAACGACTTTTAAACCTCAAGGATGACTTCTGTTATCGATGAGTTTTAGGAGGTGAATTAACTCACTTACTCACTTGGCTGTAAAGTTTTAAACGAGGGATTTTGTATGCATTGAATTCTAAGTTTACAAGAAAAAAATTTAAATTTTTAAAATTCGTCCATGCTTTGCACGATTTGTGTCTATAAAATTAATATTCTCGATTAGCAGTTGACATGCAGGGGTCACAACCAAATTATCAAGAATTCTGTTGTAAAACTCAAATTCATCCATGAGATATAGCTCAGAATACCCCTTGCTGTTCATTCTTTCAGTTTGCGTTAGAATCAAACTAAAATTACATTTCGTAAAAGCAACGTAAGAATGTTCATCTGTAAACAGAGTAATCCAGAAGTGTAAAACAAAAAACAAAAAGCATTGAACTATACCATCCTACCGGTCTTTAGTGGTCCTTCGTTTTTTCAACGGTGTAATGGCCGAGCGGTTAGCGTGTTCATTGACTGGTAATCCTAGGGTTACAAGTCAAGCTTGGTCAGACCACTGTGTTATGTCCTTGAGCAAGACTCTGTATCCAACATGTTCCAGTTAACTCAGTTGTACAAATGAATACCAGCTTCTGCTGGGGACTGACCTGCGATAGTTTAGTGTCATGTCCAGTGGAATCAAAGACTCTCATCTGCTTAACACTACGCAAAACAGAGATAAGCGCCAGCCAAATGGCAGACTCGAAAGCTAATGCCAAAGGTTAGACCATCGGGTCTTCCCACCTCTACTACTGTAAGGGAACTTAGAATCCCACACCATTTGTCGAAAAAGCGTTTTATGGGAACCTTGTGTTGTGGTTTGTTTCTTTCCTTTCCCATTTATGCATCCAATGAAATTTACTCCTTGAAAATCTGACCAAAGTTTGTTATTGCTATTATTATTGTTATTATTACCATTGCTATTATTACTATACTGGTTTATGTTACTAATACTATTGTTTTTATTAACATCATAACCTTTGTCATTAGCATTTTCTGCGCAAGGCTTGTTAAGTTTTCGCTGCTATACGCCTCAACTGCATATTACCCTGCACCGCAAACAGACCTTTTTATTGACCATGGCTACGGCTACCAAGCATCTCTGTGAAGTGGCTACGTGACTACATGGTGGAAGATAAAGTATCTTTATGTAGTGGCTACGCGGCTACGTGGTGAAAATTTAATAAGTAATCCCTTATATGACGTATATGTCGTAGCCACTGCATAACCATAGCTACTGGCTACAAGGATAGAATTAAAAGTGCGGGGTATTCTGCAGTTTGGCCGAAAATTGGATTTAACCTCAAAGTTTGTATGCCTTTTTATCCTTAGATACATGAAGTATCTCTATCCTTATGAATGTGCAAAGAAAAAGCTATCAACTCCTGCAGAACTACAGGCAGCTATAGATGGCAACAGACGAGATAGTCGAAGAACGTTCGGGCCCTTTGGCTCTCCCGGAGGGTCATTAAGTGATGGGCCACACTTGTTTGGATCCAGCACGAGTCCCCCAGCAACATCCAGTTCGTTTGTAGCCAATCATTCACCAGGAGTGCCAAGCCAGTCAAGCCCAGGCTGCTCTCCATCTAGTGATGAGGCAAGTGCTTAATGGGCTGCCTGTGGCAAGAAATCTTTGTCGACAACTAACAATTGGACTGTGAGATGGACTTTTCTTTGAGCCATTCGTCAAGGCATGACGTGGCGAGCTGACCATTAGATTCATAGAAAACGACAACAAGTAGTCTCATTGTATTAGTAGAAATCAACTAGTAAATTTCCTTCTAATTTAAACCAATGCAAGTGAAAATCTAAATTTTGTGCAGTGTCTTTCCTCGATGTTGAATCTTTTCATTAAATCTTCAACGCATAGCCTTGCTCTTACTCCGCTGACCCTGAGTGGCTCGTTACTTGTTTTAAACTCAAACAGAATGACATAGGGAAAAGTAGATTAAATACGGTTTCCACGCCTTTAGGGATTTTGTTTAAAGTCCCTATCAAGCTTCTTTTAATAAGTTCCAGATTAAAACTGTTGTCATCTGTAAACTCAAAAATCGAATAACCAAAGAAAATTTCCACGCTAAGTACGCTTTTTAATCAAAAGAAGATTGGAATGTAAATTTTGACCGAGCAGGCCGGGGACTGGTAACCTGTGACGTAGCAGCAGTGAGTTATGTGGTT
>JAOBRD020439438.1:0-18471 GCA_027575215.2 Hydrozoanthus sils | reverse complement strand
ATAGCATAGAGCCGCAGCCAGCGTTATTCTTACATGGAAACAGTGGATGACGAGAAATTATTGGGGGGGGGAGGGGGAGCTTCCGACGGGCCTGCAACTAGCCTCGTTTTAGATAAAATATTCTCGTGAAAGTTTAGCACAAGAACGAAGCTAGAGGGCTAATTTCAGTATAGAAGAAAAATTTTAATCGTCATCATTTATGCGTAGGGCCTATAACGAAACGTACTTCAAAATCAAGAATACCTCTTGTATTAAACAGAGTTTCCTAAAAAGTTCAGCGAGATTACATTCGAGGATGAAACGAGTATTACATAAATAAAACAACAAACCACCCTTTGGGATCATTCAGTGCAAAGGGGCTGCAATTTAGAAACGTAGAAACAGCATCAGTGTTCTGTCGCTTGCGAAGACTGCCACGAAATGCAATTCTTGAAAGTATTAAAACAATTACATTGGAAGGTAGGCCCGCAACAGTGATCAGCAGGAACGCTTTCAAAGCTTTCTGTTGCATAGTCTCATTAAGACTTCATTAAGACACCTTTCGGTATAACTTGCACGATTGGTTTCCGTGAACGTGAAAATTTAAGAAAATATAGCCTGTGAGGAACAACATGCGAGCGAGGCTAAACAATCGCTGTGACGACAGTGCAATATTGCATGCAACACTATACGCAACAACACAACAAGTGCATAAATCGGCTACACACACTGATACAGATGCCGTATCTTTGCACACGAACTAAACCTGTAAGGTACAAAAATACTTGCACTTCCGCAAAGCTTCTTGCGTATATGATTATCCAGAATGCGCACTTAACATAAGTTTGGGTCGTTCTTAGAAGATACCAACTTTGTGATAAGATTTCTGTGTTGATATATGCAGGAGTGAAGCCCGTGACCTCTGCAGCAGCTAATACAGTGCTCTACCAAGTGATATACTGTGTGACCTTAGTGATTATCAGTGCAGTGCTCAATCAACTGAGCTATGAAACTACAATGCAGAGAACAAATCATTTCAACGGGCTCATCTGTGCCACTGAAGATGGAGCTCTGATTCTCTTTCTTCTTTGCGCAAAGATTAACATTCATTAATCGCATGTTCAATGTTTAGAAACTCTGTGCAATTCAAAATGAAGTGGCTCCAAGAGAGTAACAGGTATTTACAGACACGACTACCGGTGTTTCCTTGAAGTTTCTCTTCCCCGAAAACTGGACTTATTACGCTTATTGATATCGATTTTTTGATTTGTGAAATAGATGCATGGCTTTACTGAATATTCCTTTTCTGTCCATGAAGGCGAACTGTATATCGTTCATGTCTGGCAGTGCAGCAAGATTACCATAGGCAGCCACTGAAGGCTTGGAGGTCAACATCTTTTCGCTCACTCGACGAATATCTTCCAAAGTGACCGCTTCTGTGGAGTAATAAACACATGTTTGTTTACGTTGCTGTTATTCTTTCGGATTCAAAAAAAAGTTATTAGCAAAAAATATGAGTCACAGATTTGATCAGTAATGAATCGGGAGAGGGGGTCTGGAGACAAGTATAAACGACCTCGTGGTTGGACAGAGTATTACCGAAATACACGCTGGAACGAATTTTCATTCGGACGTGCTTGAAAACAGTCCATTTTGGGTCCAGACCTCATGGGTCAACAAAACCAAAGCTGGTACTGAACCCAAAATATAGTCGGAGCCTGAGTGTTAGCACCCGCGGGCAGCTGTTTCGAACTTTTGGTTCTCGTTCTAGCTAACAGACAGGCTCAAACTCTCATACCAAGTCTTTTTTTAATGATTTATTAGCTAAAAAAGCTAAATCCTTTCTCGAGCCTAGGTGGCTCATAGGGCCGGTGCTTATCTCCGGTTTCTGTAGTGTTAAGCAGATGAGAATCATTGACTCTCCCTGGACAGGACACTAAATGTATCGCAGATTAGCTCCCAGCAGAACTGGTACTCAATTATACAGCTGAGTTGACTGGACCAAAGTCAGGTAAATTGTCTTGTTCAAGGACACAACACAGTGGTCTGACCGGGACTCGAACTCGCTAACCGCTCGGCCACTGCGCCGACAACAATGATTTATTAGGCTAGTAACCAATTCAGCAAGCCTTACCAATGCTCTCAAACAGCTCCTGTGGCGGTTTCCGCAGCCCAAGTCCTAAAACTTGTCTAAAAACAAACAAGAGAGCATCTTAGTACTTTGCAGAGCTACAGGATGAGGTACAGAACAATGGCATTCTAACAGTGAAAAGCTAATAAAGTCACCACAAGCAAATAAATGTGTTATGGTTTTCCATTACAGTGTATCAGAGATTGTTAAGATTTGTACCACGGTTATATGCCACGACGTTGTGAATGCAATTTAAACAAGGATCCGCGCTATAAAAGAGAAAGCTCCTCCCACATCTGACGCCTTTCAAAATTCAAATTTTGGACCAAGTAGCGATTCAACTTCACTCTGAGTCTGAGCGATAGAAAAAAAGCAATTCATAACCGCTAAAATTAAAATGTTCGTAATAATTTCTTATACACAGTAGTGGCAAAGGAAACGTAAGCAAAGTTCGTTTCGTTTTTCGTTTTATAAGTAATTTTGTCGAAAGTTCAGAGAAATTTTGTACCTCTTTCGGCGAAATTCTCACACCTCCGATAAATTTTCGGTCATTAGCATTACGCGTGTCTCGTCGAAACTTCGCATATTATGATTATTATGAGCACTTGCATTTCTTTTACCACTACAGTATTTTATGTTTCGTTATAATTTCTCTGTGTTTGAAACAGAAAGCACCAAGAACTTATGATTCTGAAGTAATTAGTTATTCTGTGTTCAATTTTACATGAAACAATTTTACTCATGAATAGTCCGTTAATTTCATGTCATGTCTCTTCGGAGGTTGAGTGACAACTGAAGGTAATGAGCGCCAGACCAAGGCCCTTTTATAGTGCGGGTCCCTGGTTAAGCAACTGCGAAAGAGGAGCCTGAAACAACAGGATTTGAACTCATGGCACGGTGTAGTGCTCTAAGCAAATGAGCTGTGAAGCCCCATCTGTTGGGAGCAGGTCAATTCTTGTGTACCCGTCCATTAATGCCATTTGGAGTTGTACAATAACAATTAAATAAAATAACTGTTATGATTTCAACAAATCCTGTTGAAGTCTGAATTTGTTTTTCAGGCTTAGGACTCTTTTGCAGTAGCTTTTAAAAACTGCTTTCACAACTATAAGGATTGTATTATAACATTGAAAAAAATTAATGACTGGGACTGAAAGGGTCAAAATAATTTGGCACCAATGATTTGGCGTTTACACCAACCTTCCAATGTCTTCGAAGACAATCACTCTCGACTCCAAGTTCATCATCAACATTGACTGCAATTGTTTTTTGGCCCTTGCAACTTCTTCCTGTGAAGACCAACAAACAAAGCACAAAAGCTGGATGACAGTTGATGATACAAAGCAAAACAATAAAAAATGAATGAAAGGCTGGAGAAAATATCCCAATCACACAGTCATTTTCAACAGGTTTTTGTGAGTTTCAAATAATGGGAAACTTTTAACCTTAAATAAAATGTAATACAGAAAAGGACAAACTCTGTACTTAGGGTCCGAACTGGTTTGCTTTTGTAGGTTCATAATGTAACAGTTTATCATTTGTCATTTATGTCAAGAAATGTTGTGCATGTTTTCAACTGCAATACAAAAGACAGCGAACCACTGGCATGATAAACATATTTTGAAATGCATCTTTATGGTAGGGATTTTGTGGGGAAATGGTTAACGTTACAACAATTGACAAACATTCATTGCTCCATTACAATTTGGATTGAAATAATATTCTACCAAATGGCACCAAGCAATATATTGTCTGGAGCCCTTTTTACCTGGGGTATAACTTGCTTTTTGAATTTTATACCAGACAAGTTAAAAACTGTCAAGCCATCTGAGAATTGGAACACAAAAGACCAAAAGTTCCCATTATCAAGCTTTGGCAGAGATAAGATGATAACACAGACATCAGGAGATCAATTCTTGAATGTTCCCTACCTCGTGCATGGCACCAACAGTCAGGCTGAAGTATTCCTTCATAATAACTTGGACCAAATCTCGTAGCTGAGTAATCATAAACAAAAAGTTGAGCAGCCTGGACAGTTATGTATCAACACTAACACTACAAACACAAGCATTGATAACGGAATTGATGTTGGGGAGGAAGGGGGAGGCACTGCAAGCAAGGCTAGTGTAGAAGCACAATCAGAGCTCAGTAAATTAAAAACTGGTCCAACATGGAAACTGTGAATTACATAAAAATTATTGGGAGCCCCTCCGCCTTGAACGAGCCTGTTGATTGGTAATACATTAAGCCATGTACAAGAAACTAAGTTAGAAAATGTTCTGCTTTCCTTACCTGACTAGGATGTGAGCTGGCATGAATGCAAAATAGCCCACTGTCTGCATAGCTGTGATGATAAGCTGTCGCCGCATAGATCCAGTGATATCGGTTCAGTACATTAAGGTACAGGCGCGAATACATCCCCTTGCCAGGGCCCCCAGCAGAGAATGACCCACCTCCACCCATCAGGGTGTTGAGCACAGTGAAGGCAAAGAAATCAGGATCATCATAGGGAACTGTCTCTAGACCAATGGAGATGTGTGCGAGGTCGGGTAGTGGAGTGGGGCCTGGGTTGATTCTCGGTTCAGTTCTGTGATCCTTCAAACACAAATTAAGACAATTTTAGTAAACTCTCCCAAGAAGGATTCATAAATTATTAGTTTGGAGAATTTTATCTTTTCTACAGTAGTTTACCTTGTTTGATCAATTACCATTTTCTTATTACAAAATGATCTATTTTGTATGTGTTATGTAAGGAGAAATTAAATGTTGACAAACTTGGCTATACATTGTCATGGAAAACTATGCAGAAGGAAAATACCAGCATAACAAGGCAAGCCCTATAGTGGAACCCACAGGGCAAAAGGAAAAGGGGTCAACCACGAAACAGAGCTGGAGATGAGGCAGAAATGAAACTTGGAATGACATATATAGAAAGGCTAAAAGTCGGTTGTGCAGGCCCAGTGGTTGATGGCATATGCTCTACATGGAGCTAAGGGCCTATTAAGTAACTAAGCAAGCAAGCAGTAGGAAAATGTTTGGATTTGATCTTAGAGTGTATACGTATTCCTCAACCACATTGTGGCAGAAAACAGAACAGGAATCAATAAGAAAACAAATTGTGAAGTGGAAATGGAGTTGGATAGGACATAAAGCATGTAGAAGAAAAATACCTGCATAACAAGGCAAGCTCTAACGTGGAACCCATATGATAGGGTAAAAGGAAAAGGAGTCGACCAAGAAACAGCTGGAGGAGGGGCACAGAGGCAGAAATGAAGAAACTTCGAATGACAGATATGCATGGTCAGACATAAGTAGAAAGGCCCAAAGTCTGGTGTGTTGGTGCTCTATGGTTGATGGCCTATGCTCCAAATGGAGCTAAGGGCCAAAGTAAGTAAGTAAGTAAACTGGCTAGGTCTGAATGAGTCCACTAGGACCTAACCTTTATAATCCCACCAGTGTACTGTGCAAGTGACTTGTCTGGCTCTTGTACAGTGCCTCCATCATCCTGCCAGACTGGTTTGGTGTCAACAAAAAACTTCTGAGTGAGTCGGACAAGTTCCTCATGATCGACGTTCACTCCAGCCACAACCATTCTTGATGGCACATAATATCTCTTCATGAATGACTTGATAGATGCTGAGTTGATGAGTGGAAGGTTCTCTGGAGGGCAAAGCTTGGGAAGGCCAAGGGTATTATCTCGGAATGCTGCCTACAGGCACAAAAATTTTCACATTTAGTAGAACAAAGTAGCATACTATCACGATTGGCTAACCTACATCTACTGAGCAACAGAAATTAAGTAGCAAAACTGCCAGTGTTATTAAACAAAAAACAATGGAAAATTATTCAAACATCTGTTTTTATTGCTTTGTATTCAAAGATAGTATATTTATAGTTGGTTTCTACTAAAAGCAATTACACTGCTTGTTGTTGCTTTCTATGAACCTAATGGTCAACTTGTTGCTTATTTAATTGCATCTTGTTGGTTACTGACTTATGGAAAATTCCACCTCATAGCTAATCTAACTGTTAAATAGAAAATTCCACCTTGTAGTCTAATTGTTAAATATTCACAGGCACTAAAAGCATTGAGAAGGCTCATGTGAAGTATAGGTAACCTGCTTAGAATCTTTGTGCTTTAGATTAACAGGTAGATTTTTGGTGTTTAGAAAAACTTAGTTATAAGCCTAATAGGAATATTCAGAAACATCAATTGACAGGGTTCGTACTTTTTTGACTTTCTGAAATTCCATGACTTTTTCTGTGACTTTTCTCAATTTCCATGACCTAGCATTGTTATTTTTTCCCTCAATTTTTCCCTTTTCCTAGCATTGTGCAAGCTAAACAAGGTGAAGAAAGGGATTTTTATTTTGAGACAACTAGGAACTTAAATGATTTAACTCTTGCACGGTTTTACCACACTGCATCTCCGCTGGTCTATCTCTGCATTGAAATCATTGATTATTCTGCAAAAAGGCATGTAATTTTGTGCAAATATATGGACTGGTTATATTTTTTTCTAGACAGTGTTACCAATCTAAATTCTGCCAATTTTCCACAACTTTCCATCCCCCTTATCAAAATTCCATGACTTTCCAGGTCTGGAAAATTAAATTCTAAAATTCCATGACTTTCCAGTTTTCCATGACCTGTACAAACCCTGAATTGATATGGTGTAGTAAAGGTGATGATGCATATTGTAAATCAAAAACAATGTCGTAGTGATGTTGATAGCATGATGATGTAAGTAATGACAGGCAAAATCCTTACTGGAGCCTAGCTAAGCGGCTCATTAGGCCAGTGCGTATCTCTGGTTTCTGTAGTGTTAAACAGATGAGAGTCTTTGTTTCCCCTTGGACAGAAGACTAATCCAACAAAGGTTTGCCCCTGCAGAACTTGTACTTATTTATACACAGCTAAGTCGTCAGGAACAAGTTCAAGAGTAAAAAGTCTTTCTCAAGGACACAAAAAAGTAGTCTGACAAGGGCTCAAACTCGCGACCCTAGGCTTATGAGTCAAACACACTTACTGCTTAGCCACAGTTACACTAGTAATGATATCAACATTGAATGATTAGATGATGATGAAAATGACTTCAACTGTAGAAAAATCTGATCTTAACTAGTTTGAGTTAGCCAGCATCTGATGACAGTAGCTTAAGAAAACTTACAGCATGAATCAAGTCTGTGAGAACTGGCTCTGGATCTGGTTTGTACTCTAAATTCTCCAGTTCAAACTGAACCACTGTCTTCTGTTCTTCAACCTGAACACAAAGAAACTTGATTGAAAATGTGCAAAAAACATTCATGATTTCAAGCTCGGAAAGCCCCTAGTTAGGTCATTAAAAAAACCTTCAGTTTCCAAGAAAGAACACAACTATAACAAACAATTTAATTGTAAATTACCACGCACTTACTTCGAAGGACTAAGATATAAAATGGTCCAGACAACATTCTCTTGTATTGTTGTTACTACTAATGAAATATCCAGCAACAACCCAAATACAGTTAACAAGAATACTATACAGCTATATAGCTTTTAACCTTTTACCAAGTGTTACTGCGTACATTTTTTGCCATGTTTATTTTCAAATATTCCAGAAAATGGACCCATGCTGTGTCAGCACAAAAGAAGCACGGTCAATAGGTTTTTAATCCTATGTCATTATCAATAGTTAAAATTCAATGGAAAAAAAAAACAGTGTAGGAAAAAAGGGGGCCACCTTGGGGTCAGCGCGTACAGACCTTTTTCCATTTACTTACAAAAAACAAATGATTGGTTTCTCTTACAATAATAATAAGTTTTTTTGTTGAGGTTACCAACTCTGCTTGCATAATTTTCATTTTAAAAGGAAACAGCAGTCACATTTTGCAACAAGATTAGCTGTCTTCAAGTGTACAGTTTTGTAAAGAATGGCAGACAAGTAACACAAAACTTGGACTCAGTGTGGCCTTAAAGCTGATGTTGACTTTTGTACTTACTTCATTTTCCAGTAACTTGGGTTGCAGGACAGCTTCTGATAAAACTTCTATGACTGTTGGTAGTGCAGATGTAAACGCTGATGTGGCATATATAATGCAGTCCCTGAAACACATTACAGATGCAAATTACTCTCATTTGTCAAATAAACATCCCTGGACACTTATTAAGTTTTGTATTTTTCCTCAACCCCCGGGACTTATTCGGACTCCTTGTTTATAATAATAATGTTTCAAGTTCTGATACAATTATTAAGTGGTCAAACTTTAAAGATAGAAAATTTTCTGATCAGTGTTAAGTTCAGTGTTTTTCTTTCCTGTTTTTGTTTGGATTACAGCATGGACAACCAGAATTAGTTTATAATTCAATAAATTTATACCTATCTTTGCAAGTCCCTCTTGTCTGTTTTTCAGAAATTTCTTACCCCTGTATATGTGTATCCCCCCCCCCAATTGTTAAATTTTGCAGAAATTTCTCACTCCCTGTTTATTTTGATCCCCCAGTTTAGTATGGAAGTAAAAAAACTAGAATTCCTTGAGTGAAAGCAAACCTTATATTCTTTTGTAATTGTTCTTGTATTTGATATAATTATTTTGGAGGAGATTAAAGTGCTACAATTTAAATTAGTTCCTATCAGTTTCAATAAATGTTGAGTCCAACTGCAGTATTTGTAGAGAGATTGTGTAGGTGAATTTCAGTATGACATCATTGTTTAAATTTGTCTCTGTCATTAGCTGAAAAGCTAAATCCTTTCTCGAGCCTACTGGCCCTTTACTCCGGCACTTATCTCCAGTTTCTGTAGTGGTAAGCAGATGAGAGTCTTTGACTTCCCCTGGACAGAACACTAATCTATTGCAGGTTAGCCCCCAGCAGAACTGGTACTCGTTTATACAGCCGAGTCAACTGGAACAAAGTTGAGTAAAGTGTCTTGCTCAAATACATAACACAGTGGTTTGACATGGCTCAAACTTGTGACCTTAGGATTATGAGCTGAACATGTTGACCACTCGGCCACTGCGCCAACATTATGTGTTGACATAATGTCTCCGTCATTAACTTAAATCAAACTTTAACATTAAGAAAAAATTACCACATTCATTGCCTATTCCTCTACAAAAAACATGATAGATTAACAAGATTTATTAGTCAACTGATCGAAAAAAAATTGCAGCAATATGAAGAGATGAACTGTATCTTACCTTAGTTGGAGGCAGTGGCTCAGTGCTTAGGGTGATGGATTTGCATGCGGTTGTCACAGATTCAAATCCCACTCTGACCACTGACGGAATTTGGCTTTGGTGATCCCAAAGCCAAATCCACCACCCTTGTAAATATCCAACTAGTCTGCCTCCAACAAGTTGGGTTTCTTAACTGTAGTAGTGTTTGTTTGGTATTTTAACTATGACACTGAAAAGCCCCTTGGGGGAGTTGTCTTTATTATTATTATTATTATTATTATTATTACCTTTAAGTTAGGTTGCAGGCTCCCTTTGTTGCCTAGAATAGAAAGCAGTTTTAATTGTAAAGTGGAACAACTGATCAATACAGACCTGAAGGCTGAACAATCTGCCATTCCACCATATTTTTCAAGTTCATTTGCTATTTCATCATTGCTGCCAAACTTCTTAGTGCTCTAGAATGAAACAATGTCAGGTTTTGAAAAATTCTAACTAGTTAGTCAAATGGCCACTTGTCAGTGCCATTATCTTAATTAACTAATGTTAATTTACATTAATATCAGTAATAACAACAGTATTAACAACAATAAGGAAGAAGTTAAACAATAATGATAATGAAAATGAGGAACATGAGTCATTCAGAAAATGGCAAAATATATGAATTTAATTCAATTTTAGATTCAGCACTAGCTACAAGAAAATTTCTTACAGGATCATTAAAATAATTTTAGTACTACACAAATATAAGGCTCTAATATGTGAGTAAAGAATTCTTTCACAAGCACTAGTGCACAAAACTTATTGTAAGTTTATCTTATGAACTCTGAGCAACAAGACAATGATTCAAGTTTCTTTCTTGCTATGTGTTCTTATGAAATTATCATTTATGAATACTGATAATTTTTTTTGACCTGTGAATAAGTCTTTGCAGCTTATGTTGAAAAATCTTGAGAGAAATTAATCAAGCTAAACTAATTTTGAATTATTTAGTGTACACATCTGGGATACAAATATTTCCATGGGACTGTTGTTCAAACTGAACCAACAACATGCCACATGCTGCAGTCTAAGCATACTTAGCTTGCAATCTAGGGGCTCTTAACCTCTGGGCTCTAAAGGAGATTTAAATATAGGGAAAGTGTTGTTGATGAGCCCAATTTAGATGGAGGCAGCATGGCTCAGTGGTTACTGGGTGCTGGATTTGTATGTGGTCAATGCGGGTTCAGATCCCACTCTGACTACTGACAGGGTTTGGATTCAGTGACCCAGAGTGAAATCCACCAGGTTTGCAAATAGTTATCATTAGGTAATTATTATTATTATTATTATTATTATTATTATTATTATTATTATTTTTATTATCATAATTATCTAAAGGACACTACATGGGAAGATAAAAGATTGATATAAACTCACTTGGTAAGATAGTTTCTCTATCACATGGGTCAAACCTGATGGGTAGTCAGACTCATATCTTGAACCAGCATCTATCAAGACTTGTGGTGATGAAATAAAGAATGGGTTTAGAAAATGATTCAATAAGTGAAGAAGTTGAACCCTAAAAGATCACTGTCAAATCTTTGTTAGGCAGTCTAGACCCTGTATTTAAGGGGCTTCTAAATGACTTGGTTTATAATCACTCTGAATCACATGTGACATTTCAGCACTGTCGACAAAGTCTATGTTTTTGCTTTGGTTTTGGTAATGTCATTCTCTCATGATTCTGAGCAGTGATTCTTACCAGCTGGTCAGTATAATATACAACCTTTAAAGATAGCAATCACACAGAATTATAGATAATCTTAAAGATAGGACAAGCACCGGCAGTTTATTTTAGGGGGAGTCCCCCTCAGGGGTGTTCTGGTTGGGGAATGAACACTTAATTCTTGATTTACACATGCTAATCGGCTGGCCAACACTTAAACTAGCTTGGCATATACAAAAAACAAAGGTTTAAAACATATGGCCTCCTAGTCTTAACTGCCGAGGGCTTGTACATGTGGTGAAAACTATAGCTCAAGAGCAAGAAAAACAAACGAAAAATAAAATTATAATGTACAATGTCTTTTTTCAGAGTGAATTTTGCCTTTAAAACTTTTCAAATCCTATTAAGAATCTCGTTTATATTAGAAAAGTCAAAATAAAATTGCAGCCAGTAACTCTTTTTTAAAGGGTGAATCCTAAAAACTACAATCACATTGTCGATTCTGATGCAATGCACATGGTACACGTACACAGAGCGATGTAAGAGTTTGGTGTAGATAACTTAATTTTGATCTTTTCATCTTCATCTAATGAGTTTAACAGAATGACAAGTAAGAAGTCAAAAGTACGTTAGGATTTGTTGTTTTACAGGTATACAAGCAATAAATATTTTTCAACCATAAAAAGACACCTTCAAGGTGAACAATGCAGCATGTTTGTACTTCATACAGATTGTTAAGGTTTCTGTATAAATTATGGTACTTTTAAGATGGTTAACAAACCGACTCTACCTACCCCCTACTGTTGAAAACTGACCGAACGATTCTTCGGACGCGACTTTAATACCGTTGTTTAGAGTTGTAACCTGTGTCTTCGGCTGACTTTGTTTTATCACATGTCCGTGCACAACATTCGGAGGAGGAGCAGGAAGATTTTGTAGCGGTTCACTCAAAGGGGGGACATCGCCATTTGCAAATCCTCTGCTCTGTGTTACGAAACGAGCCGATCTTTTTATAGCCCTTAAAGATCGCGGAAGCCCGGTCAAACTCGAGCGGCAACATTTCGAATACGAAGCACACGCCATTTTTGACGGGCTCTACCTTCAAACCCGCGCCCGCTGCGAGAAAATCCATCCAGCGGCTTTTGAGAGAGGTAGAAAGCACGATAATTTTGACCAGCGGTTTCGTCTCATCTAAACATGACAAGATCCAAAATGGCGGATGTTTTTCGTTGTGTTGTTGGGCCTCAGCTGTACAGGATCTACTATTACAATGAAAGGAGCCAGGTATGTTAAAAGTATTCTGATACAAGTTCAGTACTATCCCTTGATTTGTTTGGTGGTCTGATTCTTATCACCTTTCTGTTTCCATTTTTCCTTCTAAGAAAACTATTATACGCCTATACAAAACACCGAAACAGGTGTTGTCATTTGTCGATTTCCGATTCTACAAAGTGATATATTACTTGTTGCTTCTCCAGATACAGAGCAAAGCTTATGATCCGGGAGCAATGGAACTGTTAGGCGGTGGGATTATAAGAGCGGTGAGCAAAAACAGATTTTTCTTGTTCCAGCTCATTTGAAAAGTCTAAGAAAATTTTGTTTTTCGCCGAATCGCCCTTGAACGCAAAATTACTCAATACCTTTGAGTTTATATCTTTCAGATTTCCTACGCGTGGTCAATATGCTATTACACTTCCCCAGCCCTTGGAATTTATTTTTTCAAGAAAGGTTAGAAAATGTCACTACTGCCAGTTTAATAATAATAATACCAAGAGAGAACTCAGTCTAAGTGTATGGAAAGAAGGTAGTAAATTATATAGATGTTCATTTTTGTTATTTGAAAATTGGTTAGATTTTTGCAAGAAAAATTTGTTAATTTCATTACTGACAAGCAGTTGTATGTTTGTTGATGTTATGAACTCACAGTTCCAAGAAAGGTGTTTAGCATCATATTATGAAAAATGTATGTTTTGTTAGAGTATTAAAGTATGAGTTTTACTCATTCAAAATACACAGCTGAAATTGACTCCCACCGCTTTATTCACTTAATTGGCTTGTAGGAATGCTGAGTCCATCAGGCCTGTTATACATATCAAAACTAATTGGAACAGGCCTTATTATCCTCATTGGAGCATTCTGGATGAGGTGTAAGTTATTTATTTAGTATTAAATTCCAGTAATACATATTTCGATTTGAAACTCAATTAAAGTGTTTATTTTTTGATACATAAAATGGCTTAGAGATCACTTTGGAAATTAGTAATGGAAGGCTGGGTTCTAGACTAGGTAAAATAGTGAAACATTTAGAAACTTGCTTAAGTTTACTTTGGCCAATCTGCAAGTTTGTATCATTCATGTTTACTTAGTTTCATCTTTTTGCTCTATAACTTTTTAAAATTAATGCATACAATTGTATAACAAGGCACCTTTCCTTTATAAGAACTATAAATTTTAAACACAAACTCCAAATTTTTATAATTCTATCATTCAAATTTTACCACCATAACATTTGAATTTTTACTGCTATATCACTAAAAATGTTACCATTGTACCATTCAATTATATTCAAATTCATAGATTAATTTTCACGCCCATTGGCTTGATGCATCAAAATTCCACATATGTATGTGGACATTGTACATTGTTATATAAAGATGACTTTGAATAATCAAAGTTCATTTAAAAAATCTCTGAAGAGGGAGCAATCCTGAAACTCAAAGTACAGTAAGACTGTTTTTTAAAAATGTCATCCTTATAATTTTACTTTTAATCGGCTCTGGTATGAACAATTGAGCACTCTGGAAAATTTTAGATTTTTTCCTCATCAGATACAATTGTGTAGTTGAATAATAAATTGAGCATCACCTGATTTTGCAGGCTATGGAAGATATATAAACAGAGACTATAAACAATTTCTGACTATTTTAGAGGAAACAAAAACTCACAACAATAAAGAGAACAAGGTACTGTAACTTCAATAAATAGAATGTTTTGGAAGTAGTTATTTTGTTTCAGGAAATTTTGATGCTTGATATATGCATTGTTTGATGTTTCCTGTACATTTTTTTATTATTTTTGTAATTACAACTGATTACCTAGAGTAATTAAAGAGCCTTGTGCAAAGAGATCTTAAGTGACTTTGTATGAAATGCTAAATTCTCCCAATGATTGTGGAGAGATAAAAGAGATAATGTGGGGAGAATTGAAAACTTTATCAAAAGTCACTTATATCATTTTTGCACTAGACCCTTTAATTATGAAAACCCTTATATACAGTTATGATATTATATAAATAAAATAATCATGATACTCAAAATCAGACTCATATATAGTTAGAATAGTTACAAGTATTATTTACTAAATATCTAGTTTGAATACATTTTTAGTATTTAAAGTAATATTTGTGATATATTATATTTGTATTGAAGCATCATGATTTTCATATGTTTATGTTGAATATATCAATTCAAAATAATATTATGTTCAATTTACTTCTTACAGAAAAAGTTAGCTTTATATGACTTTGACTTTCATGCCTGGCCAGTGGATTACAAGTGGGCAGATCTTGAAGACTGGTTAGTGAATTACAGTTTGTAATAATAAACTTTTTGGGTTAAACTTAATGTTCATTGTGTAGTTTAGACTGGTATTTCTAATTGGTACTTGGTAAGGTTTATCACATTTAAATTGAGGTGTAATAATAATAATAATAATAATAATAATAATAATAATAATAATAATAATAATAATGATAATAATGATAATAATGATGATAATAAAAATTGTTATTATAACTATAATGATAGTAATAATAATGATATTAACAATGATGATAATATTAGTTATAGTAATAATATTAATGTCTTGTTGCTGTAACTTTGTAGTCAATCTACCTATAAAATGCAACAAAACTAAAATGCCTTTAAGAAGGTTTTAGAGGTTTTCTTTGATAAAGTTAGTAAAATACCTTGCTTTCAATTTATTTCTGCATTTGACGTTCTTTAGTGTTGTAGGTGAGACCAAGCCCAATTCTAACTTCTTGATCATATGCAGAATTTTTTTTTTTAAGTAAAACCAAGGAGTTTCAATATCTTGGTAAACCTATAAAATGAAAGCTTTAGTCAGTGAGTGTAGGAGGAAAGAAAAGAAGTTACTGTGTTTAGCAAGAAATGTTAAATAAATCTCTTTCTATTTTATTTTTACAGTGTAGATGAAGAGGAACAGCCAGACTCATCCCCACGACATAAAAGTAGAAGTGCCTTTACCTCACTTAGAACTTGGCCATGTGATATTTTGAGGTAACTACAATCAAAACATTTAATGTTCCACTAGTTCACTCAAGTTACTAAACAACAACTGACTGCCTTGTCAGGTCCAAGACTTAAAGTTTAAGTGTTCTAATTTAACAGAAACTGAGCTTGGACCTGCACACTGAAGCTCTTATGATTTCGCAACTCTCATAACATGGTACCATACCGGTACCCAGGTCTCTTCACAGGTGGCCCAGGCTATAATAGTAAACATGAATATATTAAAATACCATGTGATTAAATATGTAACAGTCGGCTAACTCAGTTTCATTTTAAAATTACATTGTATTTAAAAGATATTCATGATCACTATTACAGCCTGGCTAGCCTGTGGTCTCTCATTCACCTACAAACATAGGTATTTCTCTCTCTATTCTATTTGTTAACTCATTTCACTACAAGATAAATATAAGTTTTTTCTAACAGAAGCTTGTACTGTATACAAGGTGGCCTTGTCAAGACCGAGATTTATGTTATTAGAACTTTATCAGCCCTGACAGAATCAAGTAAAAAAGATGATCTTGGTGAAATTGTACAAGCAATACAGACTCAGAGGGTTGGGGAATCTGGGAGTTTCTTTATCTTTTCTATATCATGATTGCAGTACATGTGTTATGGTAATGGGGGCACAGAACAATGGTGCATTTAATTTTGCACAAGGGGATACCAGAAACCATTCTAGTAGGTTAATAAAAACAAACTAGGACAAATTTTTTTATTATTTTTTTTTTCAAGTTATCTGGTTGGTCACAATTTTGCACGTCCCATCATCTACCCTGGCTCTACTGGACTGCTACAGAGTGGAATGGGTAAGGAGACCTGTAAATAATTAATATTTAGATACATTCTCTATTGCATGACTTAAAAATTATAGTGGATATGAGGAGATAATAGGCCATTACTTGCACTATGGCATCAATAATTATGTACTACAACTACAGACTCTGTTTTAGTTTTCTTTTGTTATTCAGATGCACAAATTCCCCTGAGAAATTTTAAACAATGGGTGTGGTTCCTTGGACAAATAGATGTTTCAAAGGTTTGTGGTAGTTGTAGTAAGAAAAATGCAAATAGGGTAACAGACCATTGATCATTGAACAAAGATACAAATTAATATCTGAAGTAGGCTGTTGAGGTTGAAAATGAAATCATCATAATTTTATAACAAACTATTTCTAAAAATTTGTTTGACATTCTTAGCTATCATAACTGGCAAGAATCATTTTGAGTGAAATAATAGTAAATGAATTGAATACACTTTTATTACGGGTTAGGTAGCCATATTATCAAAAAATAGTTAATTGGCAAATAAAAGGGAGAAAGTATTTGAGGTGCAGGACACAATATTATGTCACAATGCTGTTCTTCTTCTTAGGTAAATATTATTAAATAAATGGTGATAATAATTATAACAATAGCTAAAATTAAATCGCTTACTGGAAAAATCCTACATGAGTATGACATTTTGGCCGTCTTGCACGGCCTTCTTCAGGTTTCTGCTGGGTCAGCTTGGACCCTGCAAGTGTCATGTGATAGCTGACCCAGCACGTCATGTGTGCAACAACACAAACCGCAGACCACCTTTTGTATTGAACAAAGGACCCTCAACTCTTGCCCACACAGCCTCCTGCATCTTAACCAATTTTCCTCTTTGTCCAGAACTTTCACATCACCTAGATTGAATGTGTGGCCTGAGCTTCTCAAATGATTGAAGACCACCGAATTCTGTGCCTCAATTGTACTTGGCCTTTTGTGTTGCTGCATTCTCATCCCCAATGCTTGTTGCGTTTCCCCAACATATGCTTCACAGCAGTTCTCTGCTCCACACTTAATTCTGTATACAACAATGGGAAAATTTTTCTTTGTCTGGCTTTTCTTTCACGTTTTTAAGTTTCTGTTGCAGGGTGTTGTAAGGCTTTAACAAGGCAGCAAAATGTCGTACTTGTGTAGGATTTTTCCAGTAAGCAATTTAATTTCAGTTATAATTTAATACAACTGGATGAGTCATTTCATTGTCATAATAATTATAACAATTGTTGAACAGTCTATAATGTGGTGTAAATCAGAGTTAACTATTTTTAAAATGTAATTACACTTATTAACTGAATTTGAGGTTGTTTACTGATATTGAGGTTATTAAATATTGAGGTTATTAACTGATATTGAGGTTGTTATAAATAACTGATATTGAGATTTTTACTGGGAAATATCAGACCAAAGGCCTGGCGTACAGTTGAGCATAGTATTGGTCGTACCACAAGGCCTGAGGTTTCCCAGTTTTAAAAATCAGATGAAAAATGAGTTATATTCTATATATAATGTTGTTTTCTTTTTCAAATTTGGTTAAAAAAGAAAGCAGAATTTAACAGCATAATTTTCTTTTCTCTATTCTTCAGCTGAGGCACTGCTACAAGGAAGAACTTCCTTACTACACAGGGTGAGCATTAAAATTGTTGATACTAGCTGATTATTTGCTAGTTAAAAACTTCTTTGTTAATTCCTCTTGTTGTATTAATAATAGCTATAAAACTATATATTAACTTTCATACAGAAATTTGTTTTGGCTTACATATTATATATTTTTTGTAGCAAGGAAAGCGAGCAAAGCTGTGTGCAAAAGATGGGAATGAAATTGATACAATGTTCTTTGACAAAAGAAACAACACAAACCTCTTAAGCAATGGAAACATTTTGGTGAGAAATTATTATCTTATGGCTGGACAGAATCTTACAATCTTATTGGCTGTCAACAATTTCTTCAAATGCTATTGAAAAAGTTAAAAGTTTACAAGGAAGAAACTGTCAATGGGGGTTCAAAAAATGCTGCTATATTTGATACAATCCTACTCGAAGAATCTCGTAAAATCTGTGACAGTTTAAACCTTGAATATTTTCAAAATTATTTTGGTACTGTAAATATAATTTGATTATTACATTAGGTTTATCTTTCAAGATTTTTATGGATATTTTAATAGTTGTTCTCTATTAACTTTTTTAATGTTCTTTTGTTCTATGATTAAAAGTTCCATTGCCAACAGAAAAAGTTATTGGAACTTGAGAGCTGAGGTGAACGCATGCTCCCCAGGGGCTCGACTCAACTATTTTTATGATGGGGGGGAGGGGGGGGGGGCTCAAGCGAGGTTCAAATTTTAAACCCAAAAAAATCCCTGCCTTAAAACCCAACCATGC
>JAOBRD020439327.1:0-18472 GCA_027575215.2 Hydrozoanthus sils | reverse complement strand
GATGGATGGATGGATGGATGGATGGATGGATGGATGGATGGATGGATGGATGGATGGATGGGTGGGTGGGTGGGTGGATGGATGGAAAGATGGATAGACAAAATTATACATCTGAGTGATGAGGGATTTCTTAAAGCGTTCCGTGAGACAACGAGGTAAGTCATACAAGTTTCCCCGTACGTGTAACACAATCTTAGCTGAATGCGTTTTGAGTACAGCCTGGACATACGGGCATCGGTTGTCATACAATTAAAAACGTTGAAACAAATTCTGGATCTTTTGTTGTACAGTGTATTTTAGTTATACTGAGTAAGGCCTGTCCCAAAACGAGTACCTGGCGAAATGATATTGATCGCGCACTTAGAACTGATCTCTTTAAAGGTCGTTACCTAAATACTTGTGTGATGCGTGGTGAAATATGAGATTAAAAATATCGACTGATGGAACACCGGCCCTGTTCAGTTATAAGTAAGAGAAACTATAAATGTTTGATGATTGCACTAACATTAATATTCTTGCTTAAATCACAAGAAGTAGTCAGACCTAAAATCATAGTTTCATAAACACCTGATAAACTAAAACCAATAGTTAAAAGTGGTTGAAAATCTTGCTTGTTAGTCTTAAAGTCAACTACTAGTTCCTTGCATTTGTCCACGTTAAACTGCATGTGATTCATATATGGCTATTGGTTCATGAAGCTGAAAACGCGTTGGGCGTGGCTTCGTTGCCCTTGTAGACGACCTCAGCAATAGTGATGTCGTCCATACTTCCATGTTGAAACTTTTGGTACTCAGTGGTCGTTTATCATTATAGGTTGAGAAAATGCGAGTGATAGATAGATCCAGCGAGAGTCTAGGAGGTCGTAGCCAAACCCAAAGAACGTCGAAGCCGTCATTGAAAAGGTCTACTAGAATTCTGTGGCTGATGCTTCTTTTGATATAAAGGCTAACACTGCTGAACAGCATTCCATTAAGTACTCCTGTTACGAGCAAGGAAATGGAATCCCGCAATATGGAGGTTGTCAAGGCTAGTTGAGTGTCCCAGTCAAAGTGAAGATGAAAACAAAACTTACATTTTTTACGTAGTTACAAAGTTATTATTTCTAGAGAAAGGCGCGGTCCAACAAAACCGTTAGATTTTGGACTACAAAATATATCTATGGACTAACATGAAAAAAATCCGTCTGAATACTAAAAGAGAATTAAGCTCATTTGTAAGTATTTCTAAGCATTTAAATCAATAATATGATAGTAGGTATAAACAAATGAATAGTTCAATGTATGTATTTACATACATATGCATGTCTTACATAAACTGTATCTGTATCTACTGAAGCAGTAATTATTTTTCTAGATTAACTTTAATGGAGTATGAAAAAATTGTTTTTAGAGTTCTGATGGAAAAGCAATCCAAAAAGATGGGCCTTGACAGCAAATTGTAAACTTCTTTATGTTTGTTTTACACTTGTGTGGTCTATAAATGCTATCATTTCTGGTTGGATAAGTATGTGTCTCAGAGTCATCGATGATGTTTAAGAGTAAGGTGAATTCAATCACTCACTCGGCTATAAATTTTTGATCGAGGAGTTAGTGTATGCATCAAATTATTTATTTACTTACCGCCTTTTGATACAACAGAAAGGAAATGAAGGAAGATATAATCATGCTATCGGTAATACAACTAGGTAGTTGGACACCCGAAATAACTATAAAAGGCTAAACTAGTCAGGTGGCCATTTATATGCAGTTAACTAACCTAAATGTTACAAATGAATACACGTTATATATATTGACTATATACACACAACAAGCATTTGTACAAAAAAAAACCAGTTAAAACAAAACTTATTACTTGAAGTATGCGAACTTGGAATTTCAATATATATTGAGAAAATTTTGTTTTAGGGATGTTTTGAAAGAACCCCAGCCCAAGGATTTCAGAGATTCATCAATCTCGTTCCAAACTCTTGGGCCAGCGTACCCTATATTGAATTTGCCGTAGATAGTTCGGATTGATGGAACCAAGAAAGTGAACCTCGCTGCCAATCGAGTGTTGTAGTCAGGACTGCTGTTAGTGGTCGAGAAAAAACTGTCGAAAACTTTGGGGAGATTACCTTTGGAATAATGAAACATAAAACATGCGGTATGGAGAACGATTATATGAGACATTTTAAGGATTCTTAGCTGTGCAAAAAGGGGACTAGTGTGAGCATCAAATCTGGAAAAGGTTATGATACGGATTGCTCTCTTATGTAGAATTTCAAGCGGTTTGAGATTAGAATTGTATGTATTCGCCCATACTATACAGCTGTAAGTGAGAAAAGGGTAAATGAAGGTGTAGTACAACCGGAACTAATGTTTTGGTATCAACAATATGTCTACGCTTGTTTATAATACCTATACTTCGTGTCAATATTTTACAGATATTATGAACATGATCTTTCCAGTTCAGATGACAGTCCATTAACACTCCTAGATATTTAGTACACTTAATCTGACTTAGAGTTTTAAGACAAAGAACAATGTAAACATTTAATTTCTTTTGAGGAGGGCAAAATAATGTAAAGTTTGACTTTTTTATATTTAGTGATAACTTATTGGCGCAGAGCCATTCGTGAAATTTATCTAATTCGTTATTTATAGTTAATTCAAGAGTTTGCAGTTTCTTGCGAGAATAAAAGAAATTGGAATCATCAGCAAATAAATGAAAATCTAGAATTTAGAAGACTTATTGAAATCATTAATATATAGTAGAAATAAAAGGGGTCCAAGGACTGAACCCTGAGGAACCCTGCATGTGACGGGGAGTTGTTCAAAAGAAATATTCCCAAACGTTACAAATTGCTTTCTATTGTCTAAATTTGAGCGAAACCACTCGTTTGCGATACCGCAAATTCCGTAATGGTCTAGTTTAGTAAGGAGAATGCAATGATGAGCTTTGCTTAGATCTAGAAATATACCGCAAGAGATCAATAGCTCTTTGGATTTGGTCAGCTATCATCAATATTGCTTGAGTAGTTGAGCAGTTATTTCTGAAACCGAATTGGTTTTCATTAATAATATTGTATTTTTCAAGATACGTTGTTATTCATTAGGCATTAATTTTTCAAGAAGTTTATCGAAGACAGAGAGCAGAGAAATAGACGATAGTTAGACACGTTCAAATGGTTGCCAGGTTTATAAACTGGTATAACTCATGCAACCTTCAAGTTATTTGGAACCACACCCATTGAGAACGAACTGTTAAATAAGAGGGTTAAAGGGTAACTTAGTAGGTACTTTAAGATTTTAAGTAGTTTAGCGGGAACCTAAAGGGACCAGTGGCTTTGTTGATGTTTAAATTCATATTTTCTTCTTCAACTTTTCTGTAGTGTTATAGGACTCAGGTAGAAACTGCTACACTGAGGTTATTGTAAGTATTCCTTATATGATTTGTTCACAAGAGTAATAGACCGTACAAGGTCAGATCCGATATTAGCAAAAAATTCATTGAATTTGTCAGCAATAGCTCTGGTGTCTGTAACAGATTCATTGTTTATTACAATTTTACTCGGAAAAGACTTATTTTTTTGCTTTTGTGTTAATTAGCTGTTTAAAAAATATTTGCTCTAGTAGAATTTTTCACTTGCATTTAGTATGTGCTTAAGTTTGTTTCTATAAGTCTTATATTTGGAGTACTGAATTTTACATCTGTTCCTAAGAATAGATGTAAAAAAGGCTATATTTTGTTGCAATTGATTTCCGAAGACCAGGTGTAACCCAGGGTCTACTTCTTAACTTCACCTCTTTTTTTGACAATTGACGTAAGGGAACGTGTTTATCAATAACAGAAGATATACAGTTTTGAAAGGAATTGAAGTTTTGATTGATGTCGTCATTGTGGGAAAGTATCTCATGCCAGTTTATGGACTGTTCATACTCCAGTAGATCATGTTCATCAAGCTTTGAGTAGTCTCGCTTGTAGAGTTTTAGATTTTTTGTTGCACTAGATAATTTGTTGATGATGAGAAAATTTGGAAGGTGATCAGTGTCATGAATTATATTCCCACTGATGGAGTAATGTTCAGTAGAACATAAGAATATTTTTTCTATTAGTGTAGCCGTATGATCAGCAATTCTGGTCGGTTGTAGAATTTGAGGTAAAAAGGAATATGATCCTAGGGTGTTAATAAAATCTTCGCTTAAAGAGCAGTTATCAACATTCAGTAAGTTGATATTGAAGTCGCCTATGAATGCACAATGTGTGTTTTCTTTGGAAATTCTGTTTACAGCCGAAAAAAGTTAGTCGTTAAAAGTTTCGGGTTTGCCATTAGGATGTCTATACAAACATAATTACAATGAATTTCAATCCATGGAGATTCAAACTCATTTGTCAAGCAACTCAGATCATCTCTTATATGGAACTTTGTGCTATTCTTTATGTAAAGCCCCCCCCCCCCTGGCCTGACTAAGAGTAGGTTGTGATATAACACTTATTAACCGATAGCGAGGTCTTTACTGGGAAATCTCAGACCGAGGTCTTGACGTACGGACCGAGCCGGTAGCGAGGTTCGTACCACAAGACCGAGGTCTGAGATTTCCCAGTAAAGAACGAGCGATTGAGGTTAATTAGTTATATATTATATGGCTTTTTCGAATTATGTTAGATTTTTTTTGAAAAAAAATGCGAAATAAAATACAGCGGAAGTTGGTTTTTCACATCCGGTAACGCATTCTCGATAACATTACATCGAGGCCGTAGCATAGTGACCACACTCGTTCGTAACGAAACAACTCAACTCTGACAGTTGAAAAAAGTTACTTGGAAAAAATATTTTTATCAACTTCCAACAGCACCAATTTCCACATCAAAGTTCAATTAAGGTATTGCTCAGAAACATACAAGGATTCCAAAGTCAAGCAAAGTTTCTAGTTGTACAGACGGTCTCTTTCATCGACGCGGCATGGCGCACGAGGAACACTTTTAAAATTTGATCAATCTTCGTCGTCGCTTTCAATGCTTCATTTCTTGCTGGAAATTTTTACTGGTTCATCACAAACATGGAAGTGACATTCGAAGAAGCTGCTAACTGATATTGGCTCCTGTGAAAACTCCATGGGATTGAGCTGCTCTAGAAAACTGACACTTTAACTGTGAAATTCACTCTAAACTTTCGCACGATCGCTGGGTTTCCCGAAGGCGAGGTAGAAATCTAGTTGAAACTTGAGGAAGGGGCAGGTTTTTCCTACGACTCAGAAGGTTTTTTATACGACTCAAGCTGTAAGACATTTGTTGCTGGTAGTTCTCGTTGACTATTTTGTAAGACTGTACGACTCTGCAAATTTATGTGCCCACTCATTCTCAGTACTCTCAGGCGTGTTTTTGTGTTTTTGGGGGAGCAGTCGACCAAATGTGCTAGTTTTCCCGACATTTTTGTGGAACTTTAGTCAAGAACTGCTAATCTCATTTTTCCTTTAAAGATTTCATAAACCAAACGTGTGGATACTATTATTAAAGGGTTCTACTTTTCATCTGGAACTTAAAAAAATAAGCTTGATAGGGACTTTAATCGATGAAAAGATATTTCCGTAGTGCCATTATAAACTAAGTAATAAAAAGAACGCGTGTTTCGAATTAAGAGCGTTCCTTTTGTGTTCTCCCTAGCTTGTTATTCTTGTTAGTCCATTTCATCTTGGGTGAGAAGTGTGAATAACTTTGTAAAAAAATAATTGAAAGACACCAAAAGGCGCTACTAAACGCTGAAAGGATAAATTGATTAGTCTTGCTAAAATTAACCAAGAAAAAAAATTGTTTTGAAACCATTCTTCCGCCACTGACCAGTAAACAACCTTGTAATTGAGTGAAAATTTACCGTGAGGCTATTTTAGGATGAATAATGCGCTTTGCAGACAGAATTCGTGAGCATCTTTATATCTGGTTTTTGGAAGAATGATTTTCTAAAACGAGAAGCTTTAATTTTAACACAAACGGTCAAAATTTTTCATAAAATTTGCAGTTAGTCTTAGCTTCCAATGCAATTAATGTCACTTGTGTTTGAGAAAGTCGACGCGTGCTTTTAGTTCGAAGCGTCGGCGTTTCACAAGTGAAGAAGACAATAAGTGAAGAAGACAATGGTTGCAGGTTCAATGAAAACAAAATTTGCATCTTAAGGCAAAGTGAGACGATTGCTTAAATCTCTTAAGAGTCCAAGAAACTATTCGTTTTTCAGAGTTCATGTTTATAGTTATTGACATTTTTGTAGTTGCACGACCAGTCATTGCACGGCATTGATTGAGAACTATCGAACGATCAACAGTTCCAGAATAAAAACAATATATACTGATACTGATTTCAAGCTTCAACAGGTTGTAAAAACCGATAACATAGCAAAAAGAATATTTGCATATTCCCTTTAAAAATCTCTATTTGGTTGTTTCGTAATCGTGATTTGTAGCAGCCGTATTTCGAGTTTCGAAGCTTTCGCTGAAGGGGGACCAAATCCGCGGTGGGGAGACCGATTCCGCAAACGGATTTGGTCCCCGGGGGGCAAAATACACTAGCTGATTTGGTTTTTATCAAAGATAATTTGTTTGCGACCGATTCCGCAAACGGATTTGGTCCCCGGGGGGCAAAATACACTAGCTGATTTGGTCCGGGGGGGCTGAATCTGCTAGCGGATTCGGTCCGGGGGGACCAAATCCGCGGTGACACCGGCTCGCAGGCAAACCACATGCCATGAGACAAATTTTTGCCGATAGGATTTTCTTGCACTGTAACTATCACCTCATAACCACCCTCTTGGAATAAGTTACTGGAGGCTCGTTAGTACACTACAGTTTCCTAAAAAACGATTGGTTTTTATCAAAGATAATTTGTTTGTGAAGGCAATACCTTTGCAGAAAAACATTTTTTTACTCTTACCTTCTCTCTTCTACAACTTTTTTTAAACTTGGGAAAGATTTTAAGCACGAGGGCGCTATTTGCTAGATATTCTTATTGAATTTCATTTCATAAATCTCAAATCTTCAACTCTTGTGTGTCTCATGCTGATTGGCAGGGAGTGTGTGTGTGTGTAAAGGGAGGTCTTGGCGTGTGGATGTTTTGCACGGATGCACAGAAAAACCTCAAGAAAGTTCTTATTTTTTTGTGGCTGCAACCTTGTATTGTATCATGTTTTTCAAGATCTCACGAAAACCAAAGAACAAACAACTGTCAATGATAATACGCAAGGTTTATTCAGCACTAATATCGCACAGTAAAGTTATTACATAAAATCCATACATTGTTTCTCAACATGTAAATGCTAACAGGGAATTGATGCTGACAGTGCAGAACCGTTACAGTAATATAAATACATATGCACCCTTTTTATATATATCTCAATATACCTACATATTTATAAACATCCATATTTTAAAACCTGCTATTTACTGTTTAGATATAAAAGTATGGAAATAGACTTAGACAATAAAAGTCACAATTATGAATTCGGTGGGGATTATAAATATCGAATTTCATGGCAGCATTTAGCAAATTATCTAATCTGGGGGGTTATCAGGAAAGCTTTCTTCTTATACTGTTTGGCTGGCCCTACAACAAAGAAATATAGCCATTAAACCAATAAGAAGTTATTGAAACCCATTCAAAAACTGTCAAGGGATCTAGGAACTGTTTCTGTCATCAGGAAGATACTTTATTATCCTCATAGAGAATCAGAACAGGTCTGTGGGTTTATCATCATTTGACAGGAAACAGTATAAATGTTAATGCAACACTTCAAACATGTTAGTATTCCTTACCTACCTTTTTATAAAAATAAAGGCCAAGTTAAAATCTGCAAAGCTATAGCTTCAATTATAATGTAAAACAAGGGACTCCACATTATTCTCTAGCTCTCAAGCAGAAAAAAAATATTCACTGAAATCACTTTTTGAGGGTAGATATGACATCATTGAGACAGTACAAAATTATTTCATTATTTGGTTATTTTTTCAAAAGATATTGATTATTCGTAAGAAATACGTGCATCAGTTTGGTCAATTTAATTGCAAAAAGCAGAAGTTTTAAAAATTTTATATGACACTTGCACACTTTGGCCATAGTGCACACATAAACCCCACATTCATTAGAATTTTCTTTTTGGATAACAAAATTAAGAATTGCTGTTGGGGCTAATTAAACACACAAAAAAACAAAACAGAAAAATGACAAGCACTTAAGAAAGTACAGAAATCTATTTAGCACAATCTAAAAGTCACTTATATCAGTTTTGCACTGGACCCATGATTCTGTGTTTTCATTGTTTCAATCTAAAAAAACTGCATGGAATGTATGAGTGCAGGATTTCAACTAGTAAGAACAATTTATATTGATGAAACAGTATTTTTTTATCATAAGTATTTTCTAAGTTTCGCTAATGAACTGATCAATCAGTTTTGGTTAAATTATTGGATATTCTTCCCATACAAGTATTACAAGTACCAATGTTGAAAAACCAAAGCTGAAACAAAAAGGTTCATCTTTGCACATTTCTAGAACTGTTTCATAATGGTGCTTTTCAGTCCAAGAATAGTAGCTACAATCACCCTTGGAACTATTTAAAAGATTAAAACTTGAGCATTTGACAAACCATGAACTACCCATAGTTTATAAAGAAACTCTTGTAGTATAATAATTTCCCAGGTGTGTGTTGTCTTGTTTGTCAACCATAGCTTAAGTGGTATCACATAATATCTCCAAATTCTATATTAAACGCTTGGTTTTTTTTTTTCATCTTCTGATGCTAATCTCTCTGAATATGCAGGGAATTATCATATAATTTATGTACTACTTTGTTGACTGGGTAACTGGAAATTCAAAATTAGAATCTTGATTTTGGTAGCAAGTGGTTAACGAAACAAAATACAATTTTGCACTGTTAACTCTTGTTCATTTTACTCAACCAGACATGAAAATTTAAGTAACCAGGATGACAAAAGCAAAGTTTACATTCTTCATTGACATCTGTGAGGGTAATTAACTTATTAGAGGAAGAGAAAAAGTTATAGAATAATTTTTTTGAGTAAGATCAAATGCTCTTTTGTCAAACACTGAGAGTAACAGCATTGGTCCAGAAATATCTGTTTACCTTTTAAAAAACATGACTTACAAAATTTTAAATCTTACCATTTAAAGTCATACATCCAACATAAGCACCCAAGCTGCTGTTCCTTATAGTGCACCTTCAAGGAACCTGTAATAGCCCCAGCTGTCGAGGGTGAGGAGCAAACTAAAAAGAAGTCCTGTCTGCAGGTAACAATATAGCAGTATAGTGTACATGATCAGGTTTGTTAGCAATATACTTTCTTAGAATCCTGGTCCAAATTGGTAACTGTGCTCTTACACCTTGGGTGACTACAACTCAAACCTGCAAACTCCTTTTGGAAAATTGAATGGCCACTCAGATCACCTCAAAGGGGGAACATAGTTTTCTCACTATGATATTATCTCAAAACGCTGGGATTATTCCGATCATCACTGTGGCATTACAATAATCATTATTCAGAAGAGAAAACAAAGTGGAGAGAAATCTAACTTGGATCTTGAGACAGCGCTATTTTTATCAGAAAATTGACAAGAAGCAATAAACATGAAGCTCCACAAACACTATATCTGATTATGTCCCTTGCATACACAAATCTATTTGTGTCCTTACATCCATTTACTTCAAAATTCCATGAAAGTACTTAAAGTCCCTATCAAGCTTATATTTTTAAGTTCCAGATTAAAACTGTTGTCATCTGTAAACTCAAAAACAAAATAACCAAAGAAAATTTCTACGTCTAAGTATGCTTTTTAACAAAAAAAAAGATTGGAATGTAAATTTTGACCGAGCAGGCCAGGGACTTGTAACCTGTGACGTAGCAGTAGTGAGTTATGTGGTTTTTGTTTAAAAATTTTCATTTCAGTTAAAAAATGTCATAAAATTTTTATTTCAAACAATTTTTAGGGAATAATTCATTGGTTAAAGTTATACCAATGTGACTATTGTAGCGAGAATTGAATTTTGAGATAAAAAGATTGTCTCTGCTTCATGCCTCGTACTTCGTCATATGCCTCCTGCTAAGTCATCACTGCACGCTTCAAGTCTAAAAAATGTAACAGGAACTGCGGAAAAGATTTTGTTTTCGAAAATTACTATTATCAAAGGGTTCAACTTTCCATCAAGAACTTAAAAAAATTAGCTTGTCAGAGACTTTAAGGTATTCCTGGAGATCAAATGGCCGTTTTAGGGCTGTTTTCAAATAATTGAAGAAACTGTAGAAATTGACAAAACAAGAAGCAATTTGTAGTACAAGGCTTTTATTGTGTGAGGTTTACAGAAAAAAATATTGCATCAATTGTAATAACATCTAAGGAATTCAAGGAATTTGAAGAATTTCGGGGATTCAAAAAAGCATTTGCACAGAATATTTTACCTTGTTGATCAAGGTTCTAGAAAATGCTTTTGCACAAATTAGCTTGATAGCAAAAAACAGGTTTTGACCAGAGTCCGCTCAAAAATAGTGAAATCCAGAAATTTTAAACCACTAAACTACCTAGTATTTTTCGAAGTTTTAGAACTGAGTTCAGGTTTGGAAAATAAACAAAAACAGGATGCAAAGGAAGCAAGAATCAAAATAAACTATATAATGAATGGGTAAAATCATGATGTCTGCAAAAGAGGTCAAGAAATTACTGAAGGTAGGAGAAGAAATGTATTGTCGTGCATTTTTATAATCAAATAATGAAAGATCAAAGCAAAAGCCCATGGTGATTCAAAACAAATGCTATCAGTTATCAAACAATCCAGGGACCTTTTGTGGCAAGAAGATTTGAAAGTTTATATCATCTTGTTAAGAAACATACATATGACATTGCTTCAAGCTAGACTCATCAGCAAGAGAGAAGAAAAATGAGCTATGAATAAAATTAATGTTTAAGTTTAGTTTAAAAATACCAAATTTGAACTACAACCATTTTTTCTCTTGTCAGTCATAAAGCCACAATTTTGCTTGAAAATGCTTGTTATTCAAACCAAAGACACAAGTTAAGATAACAACTACATTACCAATTCTAACTGTTACACATCCACAGTTTGTTTCAAGCTTGCTGTTCATTTTAGTGTATGCTCAATGAACCTTGGAATGATGTTAAGGAAACCATCCACCTCATCTACATATCAATAAGGAGATGACCTGTCACAAAAAAAAACAAAACTTAATTTAAATAGAGTATAAACACTTGATTAAGTTTGCTGTTTAATAACGAAACATTCCATATTGGCTGTGGTCGCACTAGAAGCTTAACACCGGTGTTTTCTGGTTTGCAAGTTTAGGCTGCTAACTCCAGTGTTACACTGTTTAACACTGTACTGAGGCCACACAACAAAATTAAACACTAACTAATAATACACTAATGACAGACAGAATGATTGTTACATTCAAAGTGAACCTGTTTTACATTTGATTGCCTGTGTGAAGAAGTTATGCCTTTACTATGTGCTTTTGTTGCTATTCTCAAAATCATTTAGTTCTAATCCTGGCCAAGAGAATCTCATTACAATTTTAAAATTCTTGGTAGCAAGACAGCTAAATATACGATACTGCAAGTGAATGGCTCTTCTTAAAACTGAAGCTTTCCTATTCCATCACCTCAGAAGAGCTCAATTCAACTTCGACAATTAATTTTGTGAAGTTGAGTTGAGCTCTTCTGAACTGGATTTATCGAAAATCTCTTCAAACCAAAACCTTTGGACATGGGTATGTTTGGGTGTACCTATGTCCAACAGTTTTGGTTTGAAGAGATTTTCAATAAATCCAGTCAACCAGTTTTCCACTAGCAGGAAATTGTTTAAATATGTGCTGCAAACAACTAATCCTGATATCACAACCACCTTTTGCAAATGTTTTCTGCTACATGACAAACATATCAAAACTGCCACATTTTATTTCCTTAAACAATTAATTTATAGATAAACACTGATAAACTGTGCTTTTCAGTTTGGTAAAACCAGTGTTAACTTTCTTTCATTGTGCTGCTGTAACCATGACACTTAACACCAAGTATGAAATGTGTTAAGCTTCTAGTGCAACCACACCCATTATAAGACATTGAACAAGTTAATTCTTTCATAGATAAAAATATAATTATTAATTTTCATCGCTGATACTCCTACTGTGTATAAAAAAAGAACCACTTTGTTACTGCACTGATTGTTTTCAGAGTCTTTGAGTCTCCTATACCGGTACCTCCAGCACCCTTTTGTTGTTTCTGCCAGGCAATAAATTGCACAGATCTAACAAATAAATTGAACTTACAGACAGGCTAACTCACATAAACTGGTAAGAACAACCTCACATAGCTCAGCTTTTTAACTATACCACAAAATGGAGCTGCTAATTGCCACACCTGCAGTTGTTGGAATCTCAGAAAGAGAGTAAGACTCATCAGCAAACTGATCAGACATATGCTTGTCACAAGTCCTCATCACTGACCCTACAACTGCATGAACAATAATAATCACGCAAACTAAAAAAAAACTGAGGACATCCACTGTAAGAAACTTGTAATGTTTTACATAACAAAAAAAGCCACTTACCCTCAGGATTTCACTTCAACTGTATCACTGTGGACAAAAAACCACCACAAAGCTAAGTGAGAGAGAAAATGATAAGCATTGCTGATTATATACTTCTAAATTGAAGAATGACATGGAAATTTGCAGCCTTAAACCAGCAGTCAAACCTCCAAAAATACCTTTCATAAACAAAACAAAAATGAGTTGAAAGGTGCTAAGAGACCACGTTCTTTTGCAGTAACTGTACAAGTGAAGCCACTCAGATCTCCATAGTGAGAGGAACATAGTTCTCTTCATCGTTGTATCTCAAAGCGAGCTGGGATTATTCCGATCATCACTGTGGCATCAACAACATTGATAGCATTTGCAGAGCATTGAAAGTGCAAAGTCAATACATTTGAAAGAGCAGCCCTTGCTGAACATAAACTATGGTCTCAAACTTTAACAGAAACCAGGCTGCCATCAGAAAAAGTTGTGAATCTTTTAACTGCAAACTACTTGGAAAGGTCAAGGAATTTTTTTACATACCCAAATCACCAAGACCTTACTTAAGTACACACAGTGCCACCCATTGTGCAAAATAATATATGGCGTCACACGGGAAAATGGACAAAAACAGTTTACCTGTTAAGCCTTAAAAGCATTCAGGACCTGTTCAGTAACCGTTAAAACGGTTTTGGGAAAGCATTAAAGGCTTTCAAAAAACCGTTAAGAATTTTTCACAGGCCGTTAAAAGCGTTAGAGAAATCGTTTGACGCTTCAGTTAAGGTCGTTAAAAATTTTTAGAAAAAAACGTTCAAAGTTTGAGCCGAAACCGTTAACTTGTGTTAGGAGAAGCCGTTTAATTGAGACCGAAGCCGTTTAATACGTTGAACAAGTTGTTTTGAGTTCATTGTTTGAGCCCTAATCAGAAATGACTTTGTATACTAGTACTGGCATAATTTGGGCACAATTTTTGCAAGTTATCAGATAAGTTCAACTATGTTATCAGAAGTGGCTCGCTCTCGAGCTAAATTGTGATACAACTACCATTAAGTTTATCGTTTGTAATTTGGTTGATTGAATTCAAACTAGAAATAGAATATCTTGTACTGCAGTTTCCATCGGAAATTAAAGTCTTGTTTATTCTAAAAGAAAATTCAATTCTCCGCAACTCACTAACCGTACTACTTTACCGCCAAGTTAATTGTTTCTTAACATTAACTATAGACGGCTATAGGCATTCACTCACTTTTAAAAACATCTAAACACAAAGTTTCTAGTCAAAAAGTGGTTCAAATCACATTAAATGATAACTAACAACCTACCTGTGAAAACTTGTTTACAAAGAACATGCTCTGAAACTTACAACCTTTTCCCACTTCAATGGCTGTGGTATGCACAAGTGTTGCATCAAAAAAGCTTAGCTGTTTTCACCGACTATTTTTAAAATTTCAATCCAGAGCACGTTCATACGACAGTTTTTAACCATGGTTAGCTGTATATATATGGCAGGTTCACTCGCGAGGAGGGTCTATGAAATTATAATCGCGTCCCTGGATTTTCATGACTTCAAAAATGCCACTGTTTGTTTGAATTTACTATTTACACTTCTATAGTTTATGCTAGAACTTTGATGAACTCAAGCTCTGACTAGTACAGCAAAGTATTTTCCATTAGTATACAAACGATTGTAAACGTTTGAACTATACACCTTACCTATAGAAACAAGTTAAAAAATCTGCTTGTGTGTGATTGCATACCGTTGACAAAAACACTATTGCTACAAACTAGTTTAAGAGGCACACAAAACTGTTCCCTGAAAAGTTGTTCAACTCCAATAGTATGTTGTAATACAAGAGTAACTAAGATTTTTATTTGTGCTGACCATGTCTTAAATGCTATTTTAGTTTTGGAAGCAATTGGTGTTTGGTTCGTTTTTTCAGGTTGCCTGCATTATACTACTTGAAACATGCTTGTCGAATGACCTCGACAGCTTTCGTTTGAGTATTTGTTAAATGAGTAGTACATTATTAAAATATGCAATTTCTATTTTGAATTCACTCATAAAAAATTATAGAACCATGAATTTTACTCCTGGGCTAGCCGTCAAGTCAGAACGTTTAATAGTTGCAATTTAACATCTTAACGGTTAAATAGGCCGTTTGACCAGCCGTTAAGCAACTCGATAAAGTTTTCAGAAAAAGTCGTTAAGAAAATCAGGGCAATCCGTTAAAAGAATTTTGCAAGCCGTTAAATTTTTTCACCTACCCGTTAAAAGCGTTAAGGAAAGCATTTAAACGGTTTGAAAAACCATTCACAACCCGTTAACTAACCGTTAAATTTTGGCCGTTAAGCGGAAAGTCGTTTTTGTCCATTTTCCCATGTGACGCCACACATCTTCCTGCGAGTAGCTTTGGGTTGTGCACAAGTGATGACCTCAGATGTCAACCTCTGAACTTCAAAATGCGGAGATTTTTTTGTGGCTAGAAGTATAAATCATAAATCATCTCGTGCTCAAACAATATCTTGTATGGAAGCCTAATACATGATAATCGGAACACTGCTGGTACAGTACCACCCACGAGTAACGTAACCTCCACTAGCGCTCGCGAGTTCCGAGTACAGCCTATGACTCGCAAGTCCGTTTTTTAGAATATTCATGAGGCTCATACAGACTCGCAGATAATGAGTATGAGTTACTTGCAAGTCAAATGAGTGAGATCCAATGTCAAATATTAGGAACTATAGAGTGCGGTGCTCATGATAAAGAAGATACAGCTGTATAATCTTTGCCGAAGGAAACTGTAAAGACACTGACGTTTCGAGCGCTATTCTTGCGTCTGAGTAAATTACAGAAACTGAACCAGTTTGCCTTTAAACCTTTAGAACTATCTTCTGTGAAGATTAAAACTATCAACTTTTTGTAAGATGATCATAAATTTAGCTCTTGTTGTACTTACTCGCCAATGCATCGAACAGTTTCGAAACTAATTCAGCGTGAGTGTCAAACTGAATAAATACTCACACTTGTTCGAAACTGATGATTATGAGACATTTTCCTATATTGAAAGGTCATGATGAATGGCTGCAACCATTTAAAATGATTCAGAAGCATTACAGGTATTTTGAATTTGTGATGTGAGGACGAAACAACAACTAATGAGTGAAATTGATAAAGCCATTCAAGTGTCGTCAGGCTGCGACCATGCAATGAATGCTGAAAAGCGAAGTACTTCTTGATATATGTCAACATTCTTTTGATCGTCTTGAATTTCTTATAAACTAAATGCAGGTTTTAAACAGTTTTCTTTTTCATTTAACCAATTCAGTGTTCTTTTTAAAAGTTGATCATAAATTTAGTTCTGGTCCTAGTTAATACTCGCCGACGCACCGAATAGTTTAGAAACTATTAAATTTAGCGTGAAGCGTGTCAAGATGAATATTTACAAACTCATACAGTAGGATAAAAAAATAGTCCCAAAGAACGCTTTTCCATTAGAAATTTATATCAAGATAACTTTACTGAGTGGTTCGAGTTTGTGATCTCTATTTGACTTTGAAAATGAAAAACTCTTTAAACAAACAAAGTCAAAACATTGAAAAATCCATTCAAATGTTGCCAGGCTGAGACCACGCAATGAGGTGGTTTTTTTTTAGTAGACCCCTCTATCGTTTTGAATTTCTTTTAAAAATATGACCTTATAAACCAAAAGTCGGTTTTCAAACAGTTTTCTTTTAGGTTTGCCGAATTCAGTGTGCAGTATCGATGTGAAAAGAATGTTGTCTTGAGAAGTGTCAAGCAGACAATTAGTGAGAATGTTGTTTTTTTCGAATAAGCATTCTTTATATATGTTTTGACCATACACTTTTACTGAAAGGAATTTGTAACAGATGTGATTACAGTTCAAGTGAAAGTTAATACGAACAGAATGATCTTGAATCAACATTTTCATAGGTGTTATTAGCTATAATTATTGAAAGATCAAGCATCGAAGAGGAATTTGAGCACAAAACTACTACGAGCGAAATTAAATCGATAAAGTTATTCAGGTGCTGTTAGGCTATGACCATACAAAGAATGCTGAAAACAAAATCTGCTTGATCTGTCGTCTGAGTTTTTTGACTAGATAGCTCTATTGTATTGAAATTCTTACAAAAATATAACCTAATAAACTGAAGGCTGATATCAAACAGTTTTCTTTTTCATTTAAGCATTCAGTGTATCGTGATGCAAAAACAATTAACGTCATCTCGAGATGTGTTTAAGCAGCAGACATAAAGATGCCACCGGTCTTTCTTGTTGTAAGAGAGAACGCAAAGTCAGACCTACTTTTTCAAGTTTCTTGTTTTAGCAAGTATTTTAAGTAGCGATTTTGAAACTTGTTGGAAAGAGAAAAGTCCACGGCAAAAAGTTCAAAGTTGCAATTTTTAAATTGATGCATGACACCAAGTGTATTATTGGCAAAGAATGATCAGGGACAAGTTTTCATAAATAACTGCCGTGCAGTATGAGTTTCTACTTTGTTTCGAGTTTCAAGAAAGACAAAAGGGAAATTGACAAAACAGTAAGAAGACAGCTCAAAAAGTGTTTGGTAGTCACTGTTCGCAAACTTTGAATCAGTGTTTATAAGATGCATGTAAAATGCAAGTTGCAAGATTTTTAGTTTCACGTTCATATAAGCTCGAAATGATCGTCAGTTACCTCAGTTTTCTTCGATATTGAGTTTTTTTCTAAAAATGAAACAGTGAAACATACATGTAACAGAGCTTTTCTATAGCATTTAACTTATCACTCCAACTTGTTTTCGCTTGGAGTACCAAGTAGCGAG
Organism: Hydrozoanthus sils; assembly: GCA_027575215.2. Classification (NCBI taxonomy): domain Eukaryota; kingdom Metazoa; phylum Cnidaria; class Anthozoa; order Zoantharia; family Hydrozoanthidae; genus Hydrozoanthus; species Hydrozoanthus sils. Next base: position 1,084 of record JAOBRD020439327.1, on the reverse strand, counting down.
TGAAACGAGCAGCCATTATTTTGAGTTTGCTCATTATAGACTCGTACTCTCACGTTAAAAAAAAATACTTGTTAGACTCGCCACTTGTACTCGTGAGTAGAGTTACTAGTTTACAGTCTCTCATGAGTCAGGAACATAACGAACAGCATATTGTTGTTGTTGTATACTTTAATTTATCTAAACTTTCCTTAAAAATGCAGGAGAGTGGAAGATTAAGTGAAAATGCGTAAATTTCCCACAAAATGCCCTCATCTATGCCAATGATACAGTTCCCATAATACATCAAAAGAGAACTGCTATTTTATCTTCCAAATCCGAGATTTGATCAAAATAAAGTTATACGTACAAAGGTCAAGCCACAGTTTTGGTCAGAATTTACACCTGTTTATGGCTAAAAACTGGAGTTATGATAACAATTTTCACCTAACTGTTACCAATTCAAACCTTTACACACCCAAAGTTGGCTTCCAACTTGCTGTTCATCCTAGTGCACACCCAAATGAGGCTTTGAAAGCTGGTTCAAATAATCATCTGCAGTCTCCTCTGATTCAACAGGATGACCTGTCTGCCACAAACAAAAATCTAATTAAGGTTGAGTATAAACACTTGATCAAGTTTGCTGACAGTAAAACATTCCACAACACATACTAACAAAGTGTCTTTTTGCTGATACTCTTACTGTATATAAAACAAGAATCATTTTTTTATTCTTTGGAACACTGCTTTTTGAATTGCCTATTTGTCTCTGCAAAACTGATGCCTGGTAAGACACCAGTCTCGTGTGCAGATGCTCTGGTTCAATTCTCAAACAGACCTTCACTTAGGCTCTTAAAATAACTGAGGAGAAGGTGCTACCTTTTATCCAACATCTGCAAACAGTTAGACCACAAAATGGAGCTGCTAATTGCCACACCTGCAGTTGTCAGAATCTCAGAAAGAGAGTCAAGACTCATCAACAAACTGATCAGACATATGCTTGTCACTAAAATTCCTCATCATCGACCCTACAACTGCTTGAACAATTATAATACAGCTGTAGCTCAGTGAACTGATGCAAAAATTATAGCTATATATATATATTTAA